>LS997565.1:50188000-50375500 GCA_000469685.2 Haemonchus contortus
TCATAACTCATCGTCAAAAGAACATCTTTATTCAATAAAAGTCTCATTCGATTCTACACATCTTTGCCAACGTTAGACGAGTTTACTTATTCCATTCTCATAAAAGACCGGTGATCTGGATTCCAAGAACTCGAGAAAGGGAGCTTCCGAGCTTCTTTGATTTTTGAGTTCTCGAACTTTTAAAAAGTTGTCCATATGTTTGAACGAATAGAAGTCAGTTGCTGACAAGTCTGATGAATAGGGTGAGTGAAGGAGAGTTTCGATCCACCGCTCGTTCAACTTGTGGAAGACGATTTGTGGCCCATGCGGTCGGCCACTGTCGTGCAAAAGCAGAGGATTCACCAGTGCTGGCTGCACTCGCTTTAGTTGCGTGTAAATCTCGTGAATTTGATCACAGTAGGACTATGCGGTAATAGTTTGATCGGACGATGAAGCGAGTAGTGGATTGATCTATGGCTAGACTAACAAACTGTGATCATTGTAACGACTTCCTCGTTCGGTTCCCTTGAAACCTGGGCATTTTACATAATGCTCTTTACTGCTCTGCCATACGTTGACCAAGCGGTTCATCGTAAACAAACTTGTACGCAGAACAGTAAAGAACATGGTGATCATTGTCTTCTTGACGAGTGAAATTGGCTTGAGAAAAGTTTTTGGAGGCTGATCTACATCTATCCATCGAGCAAACCATTTCTTGTTGCCACATACGATCCATTTTTTATCACACGTTACAATACGGCGAAGAAGTGGCTCAAAATCAGCAGGAAACTTGAAATTTCTAGGTACCTCGATTGTTGCTGCTCCGTGAGTTGGTGTGGCATCCACTAACAAGTATCTTCATCATTCCAAGCTGCTTGAGGTGGTCAGCCACGACTGTAAGGGAAACGCTCTTTTGCTTTGTAGTCTCTTTCAATGGTTGACATCGATCTCCTCGACTGCTCTCAGCAAATCATCGTGATCAACTAAAAAGGTCGAATAACTCGCTCCCACTCGTCTTGCGGGATTTCGTGAAAAACGCTTCGACAGAAAGAGCAACTTATGGCTCACCCAAGGAGAACACCGCTTGATGTGGGTTGACAGCCGCCAAAATTCGAATTCATATGGCACGTGCGTGGAAGTGGCGAGAACATTCTTTACAACCTAATAACATACTGCTCAACTTCGGCACTCTTCAACATTTCGGATGACGGTTGTCCTCTCAGAAGCGATACGTCCCACTGAAACTCCTGTGTCTGAAAATATCCTTCGGTCATTTGCAGAAAAAGCAGTTCGACTCCGTTCTACTAGTACAGTATCCTGTAGGAAACGGTATCGGCACGCAGGCATGCTTTCATCGGGACTGATCCATATCTGAACAATGATGAGGACAAATCATTTAGATGTTTTCACGTGCCACACCTGAACAAAGGGCATTTTGGTAATAAAAAACTTTGTTTAACAAACAATCGTATCATTGAATTCTGTTCAGTAGCTTTCCCAAGTACAAGTATTGACTTGCTCTGGGCATTGTTCCAGATCCCGTATAAAAGCCCTACTGATAGTATGACTCCAATCCTATCCCAAACATGCTCATAATCCTCGCTATACTTTTTCAGGTGAGCCAATGTGTTCCACTTGGTGACGAGGTTTTTACCGACTTCAGATTTTATTGTTCCTTTTCAGGCATTCATCTATGGAGCTGATTCCTGTGAGTAGGTTCCAGCATTCAGCAATAAATTTATATACATCTTCATCTTTGATCAATGACTTCTCCCATTTGCTTTCTAGCCATGTGCCGAGACAAGGATGGAATGAATGATGAAATCAGGCAGATGTTCGTCGATAAGCACAATGATTATCGGTCGGTTTCATTTGGGGAAACTACTGGTTTATAGATAAATCCATTGACAGGTGTTCAGATCGCACATAGCAAGAGGAAAGGCCCCGAACGGTGCTTCAGGTACTACACTCCCTCAAGCGGCCGCTATGATGAAAGTGGTATGGCTTTGTAAGAGATGTATTATACAAGTAGACCTCAACTTGAACATTACTTACTCAATATGACCAAGAAAGAACTTACCGAGGTTGTTTCAGAAATACAGCTGTGAAATCGAGGATGACATGATGGATTGGCTGAAAAAATGCAAATATGAGAGTAATCCTTGGACTTGGCGTAAGTGGTGGGGGCAGAGTTTATGGAAAACTACAAAGCTCAACATGAACAAGACGCAAGCTGCAAAAGCCGTAAGAACATTGAGTTAGAACTGGGAGTTATCGAAATGCAACTGTGATCCCTTCAGTGTGTCAGGGAGTGGTATGAAGAAGTGAAAAAATACGGTGCACCTCAGGATTTGGTGTTGACCTTGGACATTGCCTTTGCAAGAAATATTACTCGCTTTACTCAGGTGATGACAAACTCTTCCAACAATGGTAACTTACTGGATACTTAAGTGAAATGTTCAGATGGCCTGGCAGTCAAGCTATGAGATTGGATGTGGAGTGGTATGGTGCAATGACATGACTTTCGCGGGATGTGAATACTCTCCATTGTGAGTGCATTTCGGTGAAATACAAAAACATTCGGCACGGATGGGAATTTTCGAGGAAAATATTTTCCTGCGAATTCACACTTACGATTTTCAGTGGTAACATGGTTGACGATGAGATTTACACGCCAGGTGCCCCATGCAAAACGAATGAAGACTGCACTCGGGATGGACGCAATCCGCCCGAAGCGATATGCAGCCCTTCTGAGGCACTCTGCTATGAACCATGAAGTCGATTACAATAAATCTTCGCAAATGAACAAAGAAGCATAATTTGGTAAACAGAACAAAACAACAAATCCAGTCACAGATCGCATTTCTCGCTTTCAATAAATTGTGCATCATATTTCATTTTTATTTAATATTTTTCACCCGAAGGAACTCTAGATTACTACCGTGACAATCTCTCCCATTCTTCCAGCCTTTCAGGGTTGGATTTATATAAGGCCAAGGGGTGCATCGTCACATGCATAGGGTTGAATCCAGAATTGATACCAGGGTGACCAAGCTTTCCACCTGTCCTGGTAAGGTTTATTGGTAGGAGAGTTGCCTCGGAGGATGAATCCTCAACTCAGGGAGTAAACAGTGAACAAGTCGTGCTCTTCAGGAAGTTGAGGATAGGTTAGTAGGAAACGAAAGGGAACATTACAACGGTTTATTCATCGTTTTATTCTCAAGCTATCTGGGTTTTCATACAAATGCTCCATTCCGTCACCGGATCCCGCGACCAAGCTGAAGTTGTTAAGATATAGGGAGTGCAATGACTCGGGTTTCTGATTCCTTTGTGAGGACTCGGGTTCCTGATTCCTTTCTTTTCCACGCCAGTGAGTGCCTACTAAGCAGTTTCACTTCGTGACATGACAACGTGTGTACAAACCTATTTGCGAAATGAAACTTTGAGTTGGGACCTCTGAACCGATGAGACTTGACGTCCCGAAGGTCCTTCAGCAACCGGTGTACTTCACAGCTAAAGAAGTTCATAATAAACCCTGTCGATCTGATCATCTAATCTATTAAGTGGGTTTTTCTTTCATTTGAGTTCCAGCGATAGCTGCTACTGGCTGCTGCTGGAAGAGACTGACAATCAATCAGTCACATTTGAAACTGAAGAGTTTTTTTCAATGGATTCCAATCGATCAACGCTTCCTCTCGCCATTATCATTCCAAGCCATCGTGCCACGTCTCCTACAGTCTACCTCCACAATATTCGTGAATTCCATGCGATTTTTAAGAATTTCAGCTATATTAGGGCTGATGCTGAATTGTCCAAGCTCATCTTTTCCTACATTCATCGCGTTTTTCCCCAGAATAAATTTTCACAGCTGTTCTATGACAACTGAGGAATGTTTGTCAGGACTACTGGTGTTGAGAGTTCTGTTTTGATGAGAAGTTTTGCTATACGTTACTATCCATGGTCATTCGCTCTTACCAGCTCAGTTGGCCCACGATTTTGATTGCTTAGCCAAGGACCGATAACTTCAGCTTCCGAGGTGCACCTTTTTGTAGCTTTTCATCGCGAATGAGCTTGATTCGACCCATGACGGGTAGATATAAAGTTTTGGCGCTGACGATGTCCGCTTTGTGGTGCGCCCGATCATCGAATCAGTACAGATTTGTAGTGGCGTTTGAGTGCGAAAACAGCCCACACTGTGGCTAACGGGGCAGCTTGAATACAAGCCAGTGTTTCGGCCTCCCAAACAGAACTGAGCAACTAGCAGTTCTACATGGGAGGTTAAAACACTGACTCGAACACAAACAACCATCAACCGACTCTCATTGAGTGGGAAACTCGGAAGGCCTGGGTGCTTTAAGAACCCACACGATACCTGTGGTAGCTGAACGCTTGGCATTATGCCAGCTCGTTTCAACTGGTATAATATAAGAACTGTTATTGTATTTTGTCCACCAATATGTTCATTTCCGTTGTGAACGTCTAATGTTCAGGTATTGTGGTCTTGAAGTGCTAGAGTTCCCACCTATTCGGGGGCCGTCCTTTTCGTGAATTTCCCTGAGAAAGAAATATTTGACAAATATGTTCTGACAGCTGTAGGGAATAGGAGAACCGTGACTGCAACTGTTCGACGTTGACTCTGCCAAGCAACATTTCTACTACTCCGTTATGACTTCATTTTTCAGGGTTCTTCTATATTACCTGAGGGTATGGGACTAGAAACACGAGCTTTTGGGAACGGTTGGAATAGCCGGAGGGACGTACCTAACCAAATGAGCGAAACTCGACTATGTAGGCAATAATTCACTGTCACTTTTTGTGTATACACTGCTCTCGTAGTCGGTGTGTAAGCCTCGCTAGCAATAAATCTAAGTCTTCAAACTCTTTTCTAGCTGCTAGAGGAGATCCCGTACCGCCATGTAATGCTGCGATTGCCCCAAAAAGCGCCACAACACCCCAGGATCTGTAGTCCTTGGAAAAAGTGAAGTTATTGCACTCACCCCTCTCGTTTTGGGATGTGCTGACGCTTCGGTCTCCTCCGGTTTAGAATGGAAAACTGATTGCAGGATTGAATTAATAATTTTAATCTAGCCCTATTCAACGGAGGTTGGCACCCATATATTGTTTTTGGAAGGGAAATAGACCTGGTTTGACTTTGTGTTTTTAAACTTGGCCCATTACTATGATACCGTCCCCTCAAAACCCCTGTGCACATTCACATATCTGAGCAGCTGATGGAGTGGCTACCATGTACGGCACCACACAAATGGTTATCGCCTTCGCAGGCTATTCATCATCCTATCTATGAAATTTATGATTCCATCTTCTTTTGGGTCTGGCTTGCTCCTTCCTATTCAGTAGATCTCGCCTTATTTTTATTTGCCTTTGTTGTTAACTGTATTTACCTTTCCATACTTATCCCATCTGTCCTGGACTGGACCTGTGGAGTCGAATCTCTAGTCACTGAAGAGCCGCAGTCTGATAACATGATTTGCCCGAGGAAGGGGCATTAGACACTATGTTTTTAATCTTCTGCTTTCTTCTCTCTTTTGAGAACTCATCACTGATTTGCAAGAGCTCTACCTTTTGTATCGTCACATAAGAGGGACAGTGAACGGAAAATGTGCCCTTTCTCCTGATTCAACTCTTTTTTTATGCAAACATATAGTATAAATGTTGAGATGGGCGATGAAATCCATATAAACATGAAGGGAACCGTACTGGCAACCGTATTGTTGAGGTCTCATATTACCGGCCGTCATATCACCGGACGTAACACCCCACATTGTGAAGTTCACCACTGATAAACACTATCAGCATGGTTTTATTAACGGCTCAGCTTATCTCACTGGTTGTGTAATAAGCATGACAACGTAGAATAAGTGAGTGTCCAATGCTGCTCTTCCAAAAACCATACTATGACGTTCATAATTTGGGTCTAAAATCCAGCAGTACAAACTCCACCCATCTCGATGGTCACGCCTACATCGCTTAGTTCAATGACGTGCAATGGTTGTCGTAATACTGAATTTACAGGTCAGGACTTGTAGTAGTCTTGTAAGTGAGTCGCTATCAAGTAGGAACATGTGTTAACGCGATGTAACTTGTGTAGCAACCTCATTATCGCCCTCCACTAGCGTGAGGCAAAAAATCAATAAACGAAGGCTACACTCCCTGCTATTTTCCGTATTTTTTAAATATCTTCTCTTTTCGGCACTTCATTCTTTTCGTGTGCAAGTTCATCTATAGGAAACTCTTCTTCAGCTTGATTAATTTAGTTCTTAATCACTTAATTCCGTTTTGAGAGGAGCAAGCAAAAGGAAGCGGATTAGGTTGACACCGAAAAGCAGTTCTCAGACCTCTTCAGAATCCCTTTCTATTAGAACACTAAAAAAAGCAAAACTTGCTGCTCATTTTGATTCAAAAGTTACCGTGGAACTAGGAGAATATGAAAGGATAACCAGCACACAATTTTTTTCAAGTACCTCAGCTCTGCAGGACCCTTAAACGGTCCTAAGTATGGATTCCCCGCTTCTTTGGGTCTGAAGACTGAGGAGTCAACCCGTCAGCAATCCATCCGTCTTCGAATTTTCCTAGCTATCCTACTATTCAGTGGCGGAGGTGGTATAGGGGCAAGTAGCTCACCGTCACACATATAGGTGGTCCAGAGATCGAATGCTTGCCCGATATCCGCCTGGACAAAGCAAGCCCTCCATCCCTGGACCAAGCTCGTCTGTCTATATTCATGGAATGACCACCGCAAGTCATTGTATAGACAAATACGCATTCAAATCGTCACTACGATTGTGTATGGAAGTCAAGGGCGGGGACGGATCCCGAATTCTACTATCCTTGTGCTACCTTTCTCCTAGTCAGCGCTTACCTAGTTTCTCCCAGACGCTGTCAAGCGATCGTTACATATCCAATCCGTTCCGCTACATCTCCCTTCTTCCGCTCAGCCTTTGAATCCAATCCTTCGTCACACTATTGAAAACGGTTCTAATCCATAGGAGCTTTTCATAAATGCCCATTGAGATGATTCCCGTAAATGGCGGTGCAATCATGGCGATCACTGACTAATAGCTGACATTTCTTATCGAAGCAAGCATTCCGCGCTTGGAATGACAGATATGCGGGCGACCATCACCCAGCAACGCTCTAACCTCCCCGACCCGACTCCGTGTCTGCTGCTTTCTTTCATCGCCCACCCAACAACGACAACAGCGCCTTTTCAACAGCTGTCCCAGATTTCTCACAGCTTTGCTTAAACTAAAACAGAGCTCTAGGAAGATAAATTGCATCCGGCTACTGTTTTCAATTACTATGGAGCCTTTGGGCATACGTTATATCTCTGACTTTACTTTTCCAGGTCAGGTTGCTAGTTCCGTCTGGGATTCCTATCTCAGAATCTTATGAGGAAGTTTTTCTCTTCACATATGTAATCAAGTATTCAAATATTGGTTTATATGAATTTACGACGAAAAAAAAAATCGAAAATAACTAGTTTTGAACAAGTAACAAGTAGTGTAGTATTGAAGCTTTCAGAATCTTTCTTCACCCTTCGTTTTCGAAATATTTCGATTTTGCGTAATCTTCTGGAGATCCGTCATGTCCTCATTTATGCTGCCATTGCATGGGGAGCCTTACGGACAGGATTGAAATTAAAAAAAGCAATTAATCACGAATATAATAGTTCCAAAAGGCTCATCAGACGAAAAGGACCTTGACCTTGGAGCAGTCCATGCGTAGTACCCTCTCAGCTTGACTTGACTCACCAGCTGAAAGGTCAAACTTTGATCAGAAAAACTGACATTCCCAGTGACTAGACTGGGCAGAATCAGTTCGAGTTCGGTCCCTGAGCTGAACGAGTGACTACGGTGGAGCTTCCTGCCTGTTAAAGTCCTGTGGATGTATGGCTGATTTCCCAGACCATTAAATGCCCAACCTGCCCGACGTGTCGGCTTAAGAGCGGCGCCGCTATTCGTCATCGTTTTTCATTTGAAGCTTGCCGTTATCGACGAAGATGACGTTAGCTCGGTGTCGGAATCCCGGCGTCAAAGCTACATCTGTCAACCCCTCTGCCCAAGTTAATCAGCCAGCGCAAGCGCTCTTTCTCTCTCGTCCGTCCGCCCGATTCAAGGCGAGTTTTCTATCCCCGACCAGATCAACAGCATCTTATACCATTGACTACGGGCTATCAGAGAAGCGTCTTTCTCGCCTGTTCTAATTTTATGGCTACAATTTTGATGAGTGCTTCATTCATTGGTGACTTCTGCTATATGTTCTTTCTCCTTTCTTTCTTCTTTCTTACTTTTAACACTTTCTAGGATCTTTTAATGACTAGAAGCCAGCTGTTCTATCAAATTTTGAACTGGGATCATTTCCACTCAAAAAAAATTCCTGGAAATTCGGTGAACTTTACCTGCAGAATTGCTCGCAAGAGCTAGGAGGACATTAATGACAGAGTTTCCCCTAAGATAATGGCAAATGGGCGCAAAATGGGAAGATTATATAATGGTCAGGAATGTGGAAACCCTGTAGATCTTGAGTAATTACTAATTCAAAAGCAAATTTGAACTCTTGGGACGTATTGAAATGGGGTGAATAGAATTTTTCTATAGAAAACGAAAAGCGTTCAGTAGGTTCTAGCTGCTCCTTCTAGTACAGTAAACTAAAAAAGGGCGATCGATTTAGGTATGATGGCCGCTCCATAAAACGAGCCGTTTGATGGAGCAAGGTTTCTGCTTCTGATTGGGTTTCCTTCGGAAGGCTAACCATTGAAAGTTTTGTCTTAGAAGCTTAAAAAAATGAATCTTCACTAGTTTCGTGTTTTTCCCCAAAATTCTGCCTTATGTTCACTTGAATTAAAACTTCATAAGAATATTGTCGTGCACACTCTCGAATCGTCATGTTCATGAAAGCGAGGTGCAGCTCCAGCGCACGGCGCAACACCAAAGGGTTGATCAGATTGAGGCGCTCATTCATTTGTGATTCTCTTATTTGTATAACCTCTAAAATCGATATCATTCCCTGAGATTTGGAGGAAAAAAAGGCGAATCCATAATTCTCTTCGAGTTAGCAGTTCAAAAATCTATCCAATCGAACCATTTGATGTTGGGCCTCTCCTGCGACTACTGCTTTTAGCGAGCAGAGCCCATTAAGAAAGCCATTGGTCCCGTCCACAGGCGCTGTGCCATGTCTGCTCAAAATCTCTCCCTCAATTCATATGTCTCATGGCAATAAACGTTTCCAATCACCCTCAAAAAATTTGAATGGCCACCATCCAAGCTGCTAGCAAATCTGAACAGTGAACTCGTCAACTGAAAACTGAATCTCCTTCCAGATGTGGCGTATCACCCAAGCTAGGCCCACAATCACGCTGTTGGGATTGCACTAGGCGCTTTCCCCTCGAGTTTTTTTGGAAATACTTCAGTAAAGAGATTCAAGAGACTTAAGATTGCCATCGAAGCGTTCCTTACGTTCCATTATGTAGTAATATGTATATGCATATGTCTCTCTATGTGTTTCTTCGGGGCAATGTACGATTATGTTTTCATTTTCCTTCGCTCTCGCATGACTCATCGAACATATGTAGCGTTTCTGTGAAGAATACATTGCCATTATGTAGAATTTTAGCGCAAAAACGCTATCGGCTGCTTTTCAATTTATCCGATGATTTATTGACGCAATCGTTTTCATTGCCTTTTATTTTTAACCCACTTGTTTCAATGTGTCTTTTGGAATCTTTGAATTCTTCTGAAACTGGGTGAAACACCTCCCACTCCGGCGAACACCACGCCCACTGCTAGGTGCCCTCCTCCCGCATTGGGTGCCATTCCTCTTCACCAATGAAGTCGGGCAACTTCACCGCTATCCGATCCTATGCCAATTGAGTTTTATTCTCTCATCCTGATAGATATACGGAAGGTACCGAATTGCGAGGCGATCAGAAGCAACTGAGTGTAATAATGTAAGGTTTTTAGACTACCTTAAGTATTCTGCTTCTATCGAGACAAAAAAAAAAACTGGGAGCATGTGGCGTTTCATATCAGTGGCTGCTCCCACCTAGTTTACTAGTATTACACTACCTCATTTGTAGGCCTATCTAAAAAAACTAGATGTCATAAAACACTGCGATGGGTCTGATCGATGGCGGTTGGCTTCGCACTCACTCGTTTATACGACATCCGGATAACTAGTATCGAGGAGGTACATTGTCTGCAATAAATTTTCAGAACTCAAATTTCGCCTCCACTGATTGTGAGTGTGGAGCCTCTGTCAGCAGGGGTTGGTGACCCATAGAGTCTCGAGGTTACGGGGAGAGGCAGGTGAGGGGATGGGAAGGGGCTAATGAATGTAGGGATGCTTGCCACTCATCCTCCTTAATATTCGAGCATTTTACAACAGCTCACCCTTATTTTGATCCTTCAAAGAACCCAGTGAGAGCTTGTCTATCGAACCACATTTCCCACCATTCCAGCATTTGCAACGGAAAGATTTCTCTCTGAACACATCCTCTGCAAAATGATTGATGTACTGGGCCCACAGGGGAACCAAGCAACGAGCCTGCTACATCACCTCGCCACTGATTAAAATGAAAATGAAATTAAGTTCGGTACAGCTTTCTTTAAATTTTACCAAGTTTCGCTTGTAAGAAAATTCATTTTCCGAATTTGGCTCAATAATTTGAAAGATTAAAAATCAATGTTGCATGGGTGCGTAGTTCCTTGCTTGAAAGCAGGCCCGTGGAAGCAGTTGAAAGTGACAGGGCAGCATGAAGGTGGGACAGCTGCGTGTGGCTGTTTCAGTGATCAACGTTATCCTTAGAAACAAACACACTGACACCAGAGTTTATTGAAAACCCGGCTGTCGAGATTACTACAAAGCCGAAATCTTCGGGTGGTAATTAATTCCGCTCCTTGGGATGCGCCTGCATCAAGTTTTGTTCAGAATCATGAGGCGTAATGCATGAGTATATTCGTATACAATATCTTGCACTGACCCACGGTTGTGTAAGTCAGTGATTCTATCTGCTAAGCCCGAGGGGTACCGATTCATCAACCTGAAGGAGATGGACGACTGGCTGATGTGAGCGGGTACTGATCCCATAGACTCGATCTCCTGACCATGCGGGTCATATTTCGGCACTTAGCACTACGCCATCTCCACCAGGATGTCGAGATTAACTGATTGGGTGGTCTTTCGTTCTTGATTCACGTTTATATAATAGTTCACAAAGAAGCCAAATAGAGGATTCAAAGAGTCAATGGATCAGGCCTTATCACCTTCCTCAGACTCTGCTGTGCGTTTGGGTTAATATTTTGAATGTTTAAATGTTTAAATGTATATCTGACTCATGCGAAAATGCTACATTTGAATCCGTCCTGTTTCCAATGGAATTTGATGCGGTCTAGCCGATTGAGGGCTTTGTTGGCTGAAACACGTTTTGGAACTGGAGTTCAATCTGCGGATCATGCTGTGGAGCGAGGTCATATACCTCAGATTCAAGCTGATCCAACCAATCATTGAGGGCAAAAGCAAGGGTGGAGGGAGGACGAGGACTCCACCAAATTAAAATCATACTGTAATGTCCCCACTTAAGAGGTTCTGGACTCCAATATGGACGCTAAACAATAGCATTTTCGTGCAGCTGTTCATGCTGGGCCTCCATTTTTTTCCGGTACGTCGCAAGCTGTTAGTGCGATGAATCCATGGCGGACGGCTGGCTGACTGGCCGGCTGGCTGGTCTTGGACAGCGAGTCGTTTAGTGGAGTTTCTCCTGTGACTGCGTGGCGTGGCCTTTTAGCCTCCGAGGTCAATGCCACTTCGGCGCCGCTCGGCCCACACTCCTCGCTCCCAACTCGCTCCCTCATCGTTCTCGATTAAACGCACCCGTTTTTTTCTGCCACTGTTCATTTTGTTCACTTCGGTCTCACTGTTCTGTCAAACATCTCTTTCTTGAGAAATCAATATCTAATCAATCAATCTCACCTTATCGATAACATTTTCTGTTGTTTACATTTCTTTTGTGAATAAATAGTCAAGCGCAAGCAAAGTCTAACAGGTGAGCCTTATAAGAAACCAAAAGTTCACTTTCCCTGATTTTTTAAAATTTTCTTTTATTTCTGGATACATAATCCGCCATAAATATAGCTATTGCTCACAAAGCATTCGTCGGAATCCCAGCCTTCTTTTTTGTTGTGTTGGAGCGAACAGGATAATAAGCAAGACCCAAAATTACCGCTGTCGGTTTCTCATTCCCTTCGATTACCGATGAAAAGATTTCCGCATTCCGACTACCGGACTGCTGAAAAATCGTCAAATTTAAAATTCAGGCTAAAACAAGCTCATTACTCTCGGAACCCCCCCCCCCCCCCCCTCCTCGAAGTAAGTGAGTTCACTCCATTGAACAACTCGACAAGTCTCGCTTATGACCTGTCCCCTACTGAGGAACGCCTCCCATGTTTTTTTTCAACCCGTGTTGGTCCTGGGTGGAATTTTTGAAAATAAAAATGATAATAATAGGTAATGATTTATTAATTACTGCCTAACCTCCCTAACAATTCTTTAACATCTGTTTTTGAATGTCTTTCGGCTACTGTAGGTAGAATAAAAATACTGAAGGCCCACTCAGTTCAACTACCCTTCCATGAAGAATGCCCGTTTGGGCCATACTTATCTTGAGCATAGTTTTTCCGAATATGAACCTTCACCGAATCTGCTGGTATTTCCCAAATGAAATTGTGTGCGATTGTTTGCGAAAGTTCAGTGCGTGGCGCATTCCTGAAAAGGTTGATCTTGACAATTCACGTTTTCTTTCTGTTTCTCCAGCTTAATTTCTATTTATAATTAACGTGAACCCACGGAATGCTGAGGGAACCTCTATTTACTTTTCCATTACCCTCAAAATGTACTTTCGGAAAAGAATGTCAGCAAAAAGTACATGCAAGCTAAACGAACCGAATCGGGTTATTGTGTTCCTTCTGGCCGATTACCGAGAAAAATTGGCTTCCCGAATTTTCTCGACCATTTCACACTGAATTTCTCGAATAACTTTTTTTTCGTTGACATCCTGCTCAAAATCGAGATGCTCCAGCCCCTTGAAGCCAATAAAAGTCTCCCACTCAAAAGTTCTCTTCGTAGTCGCTCATTTCAGTGGGTGCCATCTGTTTTATAGCACATTGTGCGGTGTAGTTCAACGAGCGAGTGTAAGAAAAAGAAAACCGAAAAATAAATCGATCGATCGAAGCGGCTTTGTCCTGAACACAACGGTTTTTTGTTCCAAAGTGCTCGTGTACCCAATTAATTCCTCACAGCTAAAAAAGGGGCAGAGGGAACGGTATATGGAAATCGACTCCTGAATGGCTGCTTGTGACTAAGCGATCGATCAAACAAACAAAACCAATGGAATATACACAAAGAGAAAAGAACTACTAAGAAACAGAATGAGTTCAGGGGATCATGAGGTTCAGCACTCCTGGCCAGGTTACTTGATCTTTCAACCGAATCGACATGGATCTTCGAAGAAGATTTGAAATGCCGAAGATCAGTTCAAAGTACGCAGCTTCGAGGAAAAATTAAATGCCGAAGATCAGTTCAAAGTACCCCCAGATTCGCATAAACCCTATTTTTGCTCTGTTTTGGGGAGTCTCAATAGGTGGCTTTGAAGTTTAAAAATCCGTTTTCAGACGGAGAAGAAAGTTTTTTCTGGCAAAACTCTCCTTTTTCACAGATCTAGCCTCACCTCGGAACGAAACTTTTGCAGTATGCGCCTTACATTCCGATTTTTTGAGCTGTCAAGTTTGAGTCTATTAAAACTTTCCAAGCCAGGCTCCTTGATCCTCAGGAGCTTGTCTTTTTATTGAAGCTACCTATACCCTCCGCAGAGCATATTGGGAAGCTATACTCTCAAAGTATGTTACCCAAACACCATTTCCATAAAAGGGCAAACCCCAGGTTACCTCCACTTCATTCCCTCAACACCCTCATTCCCGTCCACTCCATTGCACTCCTCACCTTACCCAGCCATCTTAACAGCTACAAGGCACGCGGCTGGCGTTCCCTCGGATGACGGAGTGACCTCGAGTGACCGCAAGCTTACCACAACAGTGATCCGTCTGACCGTTGGGCTCAGTGCCAGTCATTTGTCGCTCCCCAGTGGCTTTTCGATCGTGATCGTCGTAGACGACGTCTTCGACGCTATCGTGGCCAGCGTTGTAAAGGAGTTGTTCACATTTGCATTGTAACGAGAGAGTTAAGCAGGATGTGGCCAAACGCGGAGAGCGCCCAGCGCCGGCAAAACACATCCTCCCCGTCCCCGAGCCTTTTTACACTACGGGGGGTATAGAGCTCGGGTGATGTGTGCTTGCGCAGTGCTGTCTCTCTACACGTTTCGCTGTCTCTCTCGCGCTTGCTTGGTGCGCCTCTCTGGAGCGGAGCGTGGTTGGGGAGCTGCTGCTGCTGCTGCTGGGGCTGTTTCCGTGTGGCTGCCGGCAATCCACTATACTCACTCGGATCATCCTCACATCGCTTTCTTTCCGCTTCTTCACCTAACCTCCAAAAAGTCGCCCACGCTTATTGAACGATTTTAGCAGAATTATTTTGATACGCCGATTTTTTCTTCAGAAATCATGATTTCGAATCTTGATATTGTGTAATAGCAATCAGCTTTATAATCCCACAGTATCCTTCCTGATTGGCTAAATTTGTTCAGTCTTTCAGTAGATTTCGCAAGATTTCCAATATTGTAATGCAGTTTTGCAGTGCATTGCTTCAGAAAAAGCCAAATGGAATATGCCCCGCCTGGGACCGCCCACCCCAAATTTTTCACCCAGTCTTTCGAGAGGGAAAATTGCGCGCTAGTCATGAATATTAATGTCGCCCATTCTTGTTCTTCCCTTCTCAGTATTGTTTTATTTGTTCCCTTTGAAATACCTCCATTCCGATCAATATTTACTGGGTACTTTACTGATTATGTATGTTTTTTGTAGTAATTCTTCATTTCAGTTGTTACTGTATCTGGTGAGATTGCAAAGAAGTAGAGTACACTAGTCAATATTCATGTTAACCAACAAACCGGCATTAAGCGCATATGTGTTTATGCAAGCTGTGCGCAGTTTTTCAGATGCCACTCTTTCCGTCGTTCCTTTTTCTTCGGGTTTATCCACACAATGTTTACATGTCGTTGCGTTTTTTTCCCGGTGGTACTCGTCTTTTTTGTGTTGCCACGCCCCCTTTACTCCAACTATCGATCGTTTAGAAATTGCTGCACTGCTGATTTTCAGTAATGAACTCGTAATTGGCCCAGCCACACAGACATATCACATCAGACATGCCTGTATTTCACACGAAGACGATCGAGAACATTCTCGAGCCGGTGGCTCAGCAGGTGCCGAAACATTTCCTCTTTTTTCTTTTATTATTCTTTCTTTTTCTCGACTTTTTTGCAATTTTCTTTCCTGTTTGTTTAACGTATTTATTAGTTTTTCCGTGTCTGCACTAATCGCTTCTTCTGTGACAGCATGTGCCCGTATATTTGTTTACGTTTGTGTGTGTGTGTGCTTGTTTGTATATGGGTTTCATATGGCCTCATAGGTGGGTGGTCGTTGTGCTTTTATGACTGATGTAGGCCAAGCGGCCTTTTATCTGCGTCTCGAATCTACCCCTTTTTCACCCACTCCATCTCCCCCATATCGCTATGGAGTATTTCTTTATGTCTCCGCAATTTATCGGGGCCCGGGCCCCATATCAAAGCTAGCTGGCTGGCTGGCTGGCTGTCGAGCGCGTGGGGTTCACCCACTTTACTACACGATATATTTAGGAGGAAGCCGCCCGCACGGCCACCCTCGTACCTTGAGATTGCCACCGTCGATTCATATCGGCCTTTGATCATGTATTGGTAAACAAATCAGCATGTCAATTCAAAATGACCATTCAAAATGAACAACAAAATGAGTAAGCATCAAAGGAGTTTTTCGCGATTTCCTCAATTTCGCAGTAATTTCTCGGATAGCTTCGTTTCAATCTGAAAGAAGGCTTTTTCGGACTGGGGGGAGGGGGGGGGGGGCTAGAAACAGGGTTCGGGTGTCAAGCGATTTGTAGTGTTGTTGGCATGTGCCGAGTTGTTAGTTACGCAAACAGCGCACAGTTTTCCAGCTTCTGAGAGTCAAAAAAACTAGTGAACACACAGATTATCTACTCAACGTTTTCCTCCAGTTTTTTTTGCCTTTCGAAAAATTTTTTTAACTCCTCGGTTTTCCACTCTGAAAATCAGATTTCGACGGAAACGCCCAGCAATTTTTCGGGCACCAAAAGAGAGACTACTTCGAACGAGAAATCTCATTGAGCGTAATTAGCTGGCTGACCATTGCTGGTTGCCAAGGTCGTCCAGTTGGAAACCGGTTGGCAGAAAATTGTATCCATGGCAAGGCGTTCGCAATTTTCGTAGGCATTCATTCATAGTTTTTTCATTCTTCTTTTTCACAAGGTATCAACTGGAAGATCGATTTTGACAAGGTTGACTATTGGAGAGGAAAAGTTTATCAGGGAGTTTTTTAAGGGGAACTACACTTACTCGAGCCTTTATACCTAGCAGCCTGACCTAAGCTGAACCTAAAACTTTCCATAATCCTTCGATTTTTCAAAATCTATCGGTTGGCACATCGATTTTCGGAAGGGAATTTTTTAGCGACTCCATTAAGGCATCCACTAATACTTTAATGTCCACTAAGGCACATCCCAAGGCATCCCTATCTCTTTACTGGGAGAATATGATTCCTACTTTTCAATGTATGAACCGGCTTCGAAGATTAGCACTCGCTCAAGCAGGTTTTAAGAGGCAATACTCCAATGATTAATACCCGACTCATTTTTCTCTTGCTCCTTTTTTTGGGACTTTTGCCAGTCATACTAACCGAAAATGCGATTACTTCCTTTTTTTGTCCAATTTTTTACTTTGTCAACCAGTAAAGAATCCCATTGTTCTCTAACGGCGTCGATAAAATGAATTGATCGAGACGTTCTAAAAAGATTTCTGCCCCTCCCAATAATTTCAAGGAATTGATCGATATGTCAATTTGCAAGTTTTCTAAGAATTGTTTTCTCCCCTAACATGGTATGGCTTTACCCATTCAGACCGATTCCCTATCAACCTTATTTACCGTTAAAAACAGTAACTAAAATCAATATACTAAGCTCAAGGGCTGGAATGTCAATATTTCTACAGTACCCTGTCCTTATGGATCGATAATTCTACTCATTCTATTCGTGATGGTGTGTGTGCGTGTGTTTGAAGTGGTGGGTGAGAGTTGCAAACAGAACGCGACAGTGCGCATCGGCTATTAGACTTGAGCGAAGCGGCTAGATTAGCTGCGATCAGAAGAAGGACCTATATGAAAATGGCCCCCTAGATAGTTTCAGCAACTCGGTGAACAATATTGATCGTACTCGGCTGTTTCTTACCACCGAAATCGAGCCGTTGAAATTTCGGCGATTCTTCGGGCAGCTGAGGATTTTCTGTGGTCCGTGGTCCCACTTTGTCCATATAATTGATCGGCCCTTTATGTTTTGGGACCATTTTAATCCAGAAGGTAATCTAAGCGGAAACAAGTAACAAATCAGTACCACCCAGAACCTGTCGTTATCGCATTAGATTTACCTCATACCTTTGGAAAAAGGCTCTGAACTGCACATATAACTGTAATAATGGGTGCTTCAGAAAAAGCTGAAAAGAAACAAATCGATAGTTTTGCTTCGGAGTTCTAATCCCTATAATTGGAACTGGTAATAGGAATTCTGTTCGTTCAGTGATGTTGAGGTCGACCATCAATTGTCTGTACATTACCGAAGTACAGCTACTAACTTTTTATTTTCGATTATTTACCTATTTCAAGAAGTGATTTCTCGACAGAGATCAGCAGAGGGTCCAAGAGAGTTATCGGGTCTGGCTAAAGCTTCAATATATCTAATTGAATAAGCTTTTCCAACCTCAAAGAACATCATGTTGAGTTCCAACCTAAAGAACATCATAGTTGCCCTCTTAACACTCCCGCAACTATATCAAACCCTCATCCGAGTAGCGTTCATGACCAGCCAGCCTCAACTCCACCACGTCCGGTGCCGAATGATTGTGTCATTCACTCCTGCAAAGTTCCCTTGTAAACCATTCTTCCGTGAAATTACATCTTGGAAATAGTAGCACCCTCAGCAAGGGCTCTGTCTCGGTATCGCTTTGCAATTTAAAAGCAGGCATGTTCAGATCGCAGATGTTGCTGAAAAAATCCTGATTGATTGAACGGGTTGTAACATACATTATATCCGTGAGAACATGATTATACTCTAGATATAAAAGAGATTTATGTGATCGGTAGAAGGATGAAGTATCAAGTCTTCGACATTGAACAATCCCGGTTTTTTGAAGGTGCGTCACCGCGAGCAGCTCAGAATCGTAGGTGCATTTTGAACCCGTTTGAAGGCCTTTCAATGTTTCGTCGTAAGCAGCCTATACTTAAGTAAGTGATTTTGTCCTCTCAGGCAAACCTGGAAGCATTGCTTAGCTGGCGGTGTATCAATCCTGACTCCATCTCTGATCCATGAATGTGATAGTGCGCCACTTGGAGCTGCACCACCTTCACATATGTCAGCAATGTTTTTCTTTGGTTTCATCTAGCTCTCAGTCAACACCTGAAATTCTAAGCTGTAAAAGCGGGCGATCTTACCCCATGTATTGCTTGCAAATGTAGGTTAAAGTAAAGAGCTGGATACGCCATGCATTTCCCAACGCAGAGAGGCAAGGGACTCGACTCTTTCAGAGAGGTCAGAGAGCAGGGCTGCTGTGCTTGCCAGCCTTATAATCATATGAACGGCATATGTCTTATTTGCATGGACAATGAATTTAGTTTTCGCCTGAATTATCCCAGTGATTGTTGTTGTGGGGAAGCGAAATGGTCGACACCGTAAAAACTTCCTGGGATCCTCAGCGATCTCGATCGAAATTAACCCCCATCCCTGCAACCCTCCTTCTAGGCGGTGTCGTTTACCTCCTAGCAGTTCTTCTCATGTCTATAATGATGTTTCCCCCGTGGGAAACCGGTTTCGTCATTAGGGCGCTAGGTCTAGCGATCAAACGGAAAAGTCGACGACAATCTATCTGTATTATTCGGGATTCCGCTCAGTCATTGATACACGAGGAGCGGTAGTGTCAAGCAGCGTCGTGCGCCGTCCATATGCATCCTACTTCAGACTTCTATGAAGCATTCCATCCCATACCATTTCCTGCTCGTCCACACATCTTTTTGCTTTCGCGATGAAGCGTGCAACTTGGAGGACCGATCGGAAGTTTAAATCGACTTTTCGAAGAGTGGTAAGCACAGACCAGTAGGTGCAGGATTCCTTATTTATCTGGAATTCCTTAGTTATGCCTTCTCCTACAACATTTCCTTCATTTACTGGTTACTGAGTAACTGGTAGTGTTGTTCGTTGCCTGGCCTTTCATTATAAATCAGCTAGAGAAGACCGTTTCGCTGTTCGTCACTCGCGGTAATTTAAATGAAATACTTGCTTAAGTGGTTTGATTTCAGAGGGCTAATTGCTCGTCCCTGGGGCTATTGATGCAAAAATTCATCCAAGAACTACCCACTCACAGCTATGACCTCAACATACACCTGGCTGGAGTCCATACTCAAGGAATTCACAGTATCTCAGTGATGAAATTATACAAAAATGTCTGCTTTTTCAAAAAGCGTTGAATTTTTATCGTTTACACTTGAAACTTGATTCTCCGGCTATCATCCAGTAGTGTACCAAGTGGTTATTCACCAGTGCAGAAAAGTTAGGTTGAATCACCCGAACCGACAAAATATTAAAGGTCTCCCATTCTGTTTCGATGGGACTGCTCGGTGAACAACTGTGTCTGTCAGGGCCATGAATACTCAATCAAAGGTTCGGGCAAAGAACTTTCATGATGATCCCAAACACTATCGAATCGTCATCGAACCGGAACTCATCTGACCAGTTCTGTTCCCAATACCTTGCAACTTTCGACTTTTAACATTACAGTAACCCATTTATTCTTGACTAACAGCATTTTCTTGCTATGAGGATCGTGTCCGTTCCCATTTGTGGGATTTTGCATGCCATTGCTCCCCGATGAGCACGTCGTGTCCTACTTTCGTGTAATCTGTCCTCGTAATTCGTCTCAGTGTCGCTTTTAGTTGCACTACGTGTTAGCTGTTGCTGGTCGTAATGCTGGTGAAGATGCGGAGCCGATTTCTGCTCGATCGTTGTCGAGAGCCAGTAGCCGTCGGTCTATACCGGAATTTATCTATCCGGATACCATCCAACAACGTGTGACCGATGAAGACTGTCCCGTCTGCCAGATCATGTTACCCAAAGGACGAAGCGGTTGTGTGCGTGTTGTCGTTGTTATTCGTCTTTAGTAATGTTCTGTTCATGTATGTCAAAGAAGATGCGCATGGACTGGAAGTGACTCCATTCCATTCGTATCATATTAAGCTTTTGAGTGGCGTCGTATTCGTGTAGTAGCTCTTCATGCTGCCCTAGCTGTTGCTTATCGCTTCCATGACCTAGGGCCGTCCATATTGTTGCATTTGTTTGCCCTTCAATGTTAAATCCAAATGTTGAGATCTCCATTTGCAGGTGTCCCGGTTGGTGATTCTCCATGAAGAAGCCGAAGATGGAAATGCGATGCCTGATCTCACACGCCCTGTCGGGGCTGTGTCAAGGGCGGTCGACAATCTCATTAAGGTACGTCTTCTTTAATGTACTTCTAATTAGCTGTTGTAATTTCGTTCCTAATCACCTCTTTCTTGATTGGAGTTGCTAAAGACCTGTCTTCAAAGTCGCCCGTGGGAGTTATGATCCATCACTATCGCTTTAAGTTTCATTAGTCTGTAAATGAAAGGCTCCGTTATACGGGTTTTTGAGATTAGTGAAGAGGAGGGTAATCGACCAGCCAGCGGACGGTTGTAGTTGTAAACGGTAACCGCGCTACTCATCCAGGCTGAGAAGAATGAAACAAATTTGATTTTGATGGCTTTTTGATAGTGCTGTTTAGCTCCCCCTCTAAAACAGTAGGTCCTTGTTTGTGCAAGTTGTCCGCTTCTTCACCATTCCTTTCTTGTTCGAAAGTCCCCTGAAGGGGTCCAGTTCTCAGAGGAGCTAGAACAGTAGTTACACCAAGGGCAGGAGTTCTACGAAGTTTTCTAGTTATGTAAAGGGTTACCGCCTACATCGTAGTATAATGATGTCCCCACTCCAGAGAACGTCTATCTCCAACAGGCCGAACAATAACTATCGTACTGGCCGAACTCAGAGACATAGAAAGGAGGAAATGTCGGGAATGTTCCTGGAGTTGATGTCATTTTTGGAAACGGAAGTACGTGAAATGTGCTAGTCGTCCGTCCGGTTCCGGTCATTGCTACGATGAAGGAATGTGTCATCGTTATGCATTCGCAAGTTTCAATTACATCTGTTTGCTCGCAAGCCGCAAGCCAACAGTCGGCCCTTTATGTTGGTATTTGCCCGGACCGACGATTCTTACCAATTAGAACGGGCATAATGTGTAGAGATGATCCACTACAACTGCTTCAGACATGGGCATTGTGGAAACTCCGGAAAACATGGCACCTATCGAAGTGTAAAGAAGTTGAAATCCAGGTATTCCGTTCGTGAATGCTTCAGTCGGGTAATTGCATGACTCTTCATTCCACCCTGTCCTAACAGTCTCGGAAGTCATACCGTGTTGTGACTCGCGGCTATATACCGTGTTGTGACTCGCGGCTATTCCTGATCACTGGTAGCAGTCCGAACTTCTTCCGAGCAGTCGTAGGTCTAATAGTGGATTTATTTTGATTTTCGAAATCAAATGGGAGTCATCGTCATGCATTAAACCGTTTTCGATTGCTTGACGTAGGATACCTTATACAGGTCCAAGATGCGGAATCGGAAAATTCGGGATCGAAAAGGGGTTCGCTCATTGTTCAGCAAAGAACTGCTGTTGTTCAGACTGACGGCTCTTCTGCAGGCTGCTGGAGTTAGCGGCTCATATTTCTGTACTGAACTTGATCCGACAGTGTAATCCCGCTGCAGGTGGAACAACACCCCATTGAACCTTTCCTTCTTTACAATCTAATCATTTGTTAGGACCGCAAAGCATTTAAAGAATAAGTTTTTTCACGCTAAGTAATATTCCCAACTTTCTAATGTGAAGAATATACCGTACTGAGATCATTTATTAGCGTCCGGTTGGTGGTAGTTGACAGTGTGCTGGATTCCACTGACTGAAATTCTTTTGAAGGGTTCTGTTCAAGTCCTTCAAGTATTCATGCTCCTTGTACTAGTTGAGTGGTCTCAGAAGGAGAGACGAACTGGTTGGGCATTGATTTCAGGTTCGGAAATTTGGATCCACCCGCTGTGCGCGTGCTAACTGCCTTTATAAACCACTTCTTTACCTCCACTCCTACTAAGAATGCAATTGAGACAGCTGCTGAAACCCTAGGCTGTGAAGGGTTACCAAAAACTTCCATTACAGTAGTATAGAGGAAATTCGCAAGAAATAAGTCTGTTTGTTGCTATCCCGTAAGCAGTTGGCACCTGACTGCAGGTGATTTGCTGCGGTGGCGACAGGAGGTCGACGCTGGGTGCAGTGACGAGTCGCGTGGGCGGAAATGTCAGTTGTGGGGTGGGGCTCGCCCCCACACGCTGCATGCCACATGTCGCTCATTGTTTTCTATAGTGATCTGAGAAGCTATCAAGTAAATGTACACCTGTGAAGATCCTAAATCCCGCGCCGATAGGCAGGAGAGGGGAAAACGGACGCATGCCCTCCTTCGCAGTACTGGATGGCCTGAAAAAAAAAACAGAAATGATGAGAGTATGAGTATGTTTGTCAAGCCAGCACCAATGGACTCCTTCTAGGGTGTAATGATCCTCAATGACCCTCTTACGAGTGTTCACATCAGTGCCACTAGTCAGATTCTCCGGAATATCTCACACATCCTGCGACTGTGACCTTCTTAATTTATAAAAACCTTCAATGGTAGCTGGGGATTTAGAGCTTTTGTCATTCTTTTCCTCAACTAAGCCTTTGTGAAGCTGTTGAGGCTTTCGAGGCACTATCAGTGCTAGATCCACTCTTTCAGTAGCTGTTCCCACTTCCTCTCTTGGTTGCTAGCTAAAGGCATTTCCGCTGTCCGCGCAAAGTTCCATATGTTGCCGACGAGGTGACCGAACCGGAAGCTCTGTTCTGACTGGCGCCATTCACCGTATATTTGCGCGCTTGCAAAACGCTGGGGAGTAGTAAACGCGAGACTATCCGAACCGTAATGCCCTCAGTCAACAGGCCTGACTGGACCGGTGGTGACTAGGGCGGTTAGTGCATCGACGGCCACCAACACCCGGTTGGCGGCTGCCAGGTCTATGCAACATCACCAAGAGTTTCGCCAAGAAAGTTATTCCAGCCGTCGTTATCTCCACCGTTCATACTCATATCAGGTGAGCACCAGCACTGATTCTTTTACAAGTTCAGGTCGGCTACGATACGTGCCATTCGTCCGATGACCAGATTCTCCAACAGGACATGCCGCCGGCGTTGCAGAGAGTCGAAACCAGCTCTCGACTTCTCGAAGACGCTTGTCACATGCTCAAGGTTTCAGCAACTGGATGCAGCATAGACAGGTTACCGTATAACTAAAATTCCTTGTTCCAGGGCGATCCGTTTTCGGTGCCGGCCCGGAAAAAGCTCATCGATGGCGCACGAGGAATTCTCCAAGGAACCAGCGCGCTGCTGCTTTGCTTCGATGAGTCAGAGGTTAGTGAGTCAAACTTCCGAAGGTACTTGCTTCCTTTTACGGATCAGCATCCACATGATTCATTTGTGTGGGCGGAAACTTGTCGGTAAGAAGCTCAACTGTCATTGAGGTCTGCGACACTTCTGTTTTTGACAAAAAAAACGTTTAAATAATCGTAGTCAAGCCCTATCACAACTCAAAGAAGTTAGGAAAGTGCCTAGGGCATTGTTCAAAGTTGTGCTGTTCAGGTTCGCAAAATCGTTCGTGGATGCCGGAAGGTGCTCGATTACCTGGCCGTAGCCGAGGTCATCGAAAGTATTGACGATTTGGCTCAATTTGTCAAGGTTCGAAATCAATCCTTTTCTTTTTACACTCTTTCTTCTCAATATGTTTTATTTAAAAGTTTGTAAGGCAATTGCTAACCAGATTCTGCTGAGCCTTTGTCAGCTATCGGTCGATGCAATAGATAGCCGACCTTTTTTCTTTTTCTTTCTATTAGCTGCAGAAATGATTGCAAAACTCGTTTAAAAATTCATATAAAAGTGATTCTTTTATATGCTTTTATATGCCGTTGACAGATCTTGGTCTAGATCTAGATTCTATCTTTCATCGGATATTTTTCTTACTACTGGTATCATTCAAGTAGGTCCTGGGTTTAGCTGTTTTGAGTCCGGGGTCAGTAGGGCTGCTCACTGGTGCAGAGATTAATTCTAGACAAAGTCTCAGAATCTGAGCAAACTTCCACCTGTTCTCTCCACCCGATTTCATCTGCGTGACACCATCAATGGGATTTCCATTAATGAATCATACCAAGAACCAAGAGATTAAACCAAATCGTTTTCCTCGGTAATATGGCAGTTTTTGCTGTATTCTAGTAAACCCGAGTTTCAGGATATCACACCATGGCTCTCACGCGTCTCATCGGATGTATCGAATCGGCAAGCTGAACTCACTCATCAAGTCCATAGGGATATTCTATGCCGGTAAGATGACTAGCTAATATTTTTATTTTTAGTTTCCAACTTTTCTCTTGTTTTGACCTCGGCATTGTTTCTAAGAACTTGTATATTCGTTGTTTATTTGTTTGTATTTGACATGGCTGCCCATATTGCTTTTGCTAACTCGTAATTTCCTTTCTGGAAGCCAATTCCCTACGCATTTTAGTTGCTTGGATCAAATACGAACACTGTCACCGATCCTTATATGCGCTATGAAGATATTCATCCAGATCGGACAGGATCAGCAACGTGGTCAATCTGAAGCAGCTGAGAATCGGTAATCCCTCACATTTTGATGCTTCGCCTATTTCGCTTTTAGAAGTCCCCCTTTTAAAATATGACATCGTTGACCCTTTACACTGATCTTTCTTTTGATCAATCCGAAGTGGTCGCGATATTATATGAAGTTGTTGAATTGAACCCATTTTGAGCCTCCAAAGTTGTACACTTTTTTCTTGAGAAACATGAGGTTTTGGCTTATTCCTTTACCCGTGGTTTGCAGTCGATTTTTTGACTGGGTATCGTTTGAGCATACCGGGACCTTTCCTTTCCATATAACCCTTATCTTACTCTTCTGGATGAGGAGGAGTAAGGTGAAAAGTTGATCTATGTACTCCATTCTTACCTGCGATATTGGCTTGAAGTTGGTTGCCTGACTTCAGGTTCGAGAAGGTTTAATCAATATTTGAGTTCACTCATTCTTCCCTACATACTTTTGTTTGCCGTAAAATAAATTTTTTAAATCATTTTTAAATTTTAGAAACTACCTGGCGGCACGAATGACCGACGAAATGCACGAGATCATCCGTGTCCTCCAACTCACCACCTATGATGAAGACGAGTGGGATGCAGACAATGTGACGGTGATGCGTAAGGCCATGTCCGCAGCGAAATCTCTCCTGACAGCCGCACTTGATTGGCTGGGTGATCCACGAGCCCGACCTGGAGCTGTAGGAGAGAAGGTGAGTATGACCGTGTTTCACCTTGGCCGTTGTGCCCACCATATCGCTTCTACTACAGGCAATTCGTCGCATTCTTGACTATGCTGAGCGTATCGGAGCCCGAGCATTGCCTGAAGACAGTTATGCCATCAAGCGTTCGATTTCTGAGATCGCCTCGTTGACCGACGCCATCTGTGAACTGAGGAATCTGGGCCGATATGACAATGAAGGACTTGCCGTTAGCTGCGCTCAGAAACTCAAGGTGAGCTGAATCAAAGGTTCTTGTAGGGTTTGTCTAGCTGAGCTTGCGATCTTTATAGGAGTTGGTTGGCACCAAACACAGTAGCGGTATACTTCCGGATGCCCTGATGAATGCTAACCGCTTCGGAGGAGCTAATCCGGCTCATACGGCTGGTGGGCGTTTGGAGCAGGCGCTCAGGTAAGGCTTCCTTCCTAGGCATAGTGTTTAATTACATGAACCTAGTATTTCAAGGAAATAGGGAGGAAATATGCGTACTGTAACTGTTTTTCTTGATAATCCTATGATGTTTTGATTTATTGGCCTTCTCTAAGACCGTTTACGTTTCCTGGAACCCACTACTCTTTGACTCAGTTACTGGAATATGAATTTTTGGGGTCATCCCTTCTACCCTTTATGCTAGTTACACAGCCACATAAGCCAAACGGCATTGAGGGTCAATCCTTCGAGACCCGTTTTCACTTCCCCATTATTGATCGGTGTTCAATCAATGGAGTTGGCCAGATTTGACCAAATTGTTTTAGATGGCTAGATAATCCTGGAGTGGACGACGGTGGCCTAGGACTTCGTGCCATGAAAATGATGACAGATGATGCACGACGACTTGCTGACAGATTAAATCCACAAGATCGGTGAGTTCCATCGATCCTTTGCTATCCGGTAGTTGACCCTGCCATGTACAAGCATCGTACCGTACCTGTTTAGTGGTCACCTGCTAGGCTTGTGCTCCGACATCGATCGACTAGCGAACCAGTTGGCCGATTTGGAACGGCGAGGCTTGGGTAACACCCCTGAAGCGAATGCCATCCGCCAGCAGCTGAAGGATAAACTGCGAGAATTGTCCGACTTCATGAGAAGAGTACTCACTGATCGTGTGGTTAGTCGAAGGATTCCTATAAATAGTACGGGATCCCTTGGATCCTGGTGAAAACGGAGGTGTCGACGTTTTTTTTTCAGGTAGAGGACTTCGCTGACATTACGACTCCTCTCAAGCAGTTTGTCGAGGCTGTTCACGCCGAGCCACATGCGCCCAACAGAGAAGGAAACTTTGCTGACAAGGTGGGTGAGGGGATTTGGGCAGATCGTCAGGAGCCTCATTGTCAGACAAAATCACTAGGGCTTTTGACCATCAAAGAGGCATTTTGGAAAGCTATTTATGGAATTCCCATTAGAAGTGAAATCTCCCGTAGCCGGTACTCTACTTCCCATCATTTGACCTTTCACCTCGTTCATTCACCACGCTCTCAATTTTATCCTGTTCCATTTCAGGCTGATCGACTACGACAACATGCCAGTAGCATGACGAACACTGCTAGACTGGTAATTTCTTCTGATTCATTCTTTCATAATCTTGCTATGGAGTGGGGCTTTCCCTTGCCAGGGTTGTGCTATTCGAAAGTTATTTTTTCTGATTATTTTCTAATTTAGGTGGCCACATGTGGTCCATGCAAGAGCAAGAACACGGTCGAAGCTATTGTGGACACCGCTGAGAAGGTTTGAGATTTTTGCTTGACTATGATTGAAAATGAATTAAAGTAAATAGTAATAATTATAATAATAATAATAAATAGTTCAAATAATGACTATGAGTGAAAATTACTTGATTTCCGGTAATTCTGATATTAACCCCAACAAGTCAGTCCATTTAAGGTTGATCAAATGACCCCACAATTGGTGAACGCTGGAAAGATTCGTCTGCACAACCAGACTGACTCGGCCGAACAGCACTTCGAGAACTTGCACAGGTAGTTTCAGACTTGTTAGGCTAATCCCGAGCTCTGAAGATGAAATATTGAGCTGAAATATTTAGGCAATACGCGGACGCATTGCATCGTCTGCGATCTCATGTTGACGACGCCATTGACACCCATGAGTTCGTCAGGGCCAGTGAGACGGTAGGAACAAGCTCGAATTGGATCATTTTGACTGGGGAAGGGAGAGGAGGGATCCCCCAAAAAATCTTCTGTTGTCTGTTGGCCCTAGTATAGCAACAGATCGACTGGCTGTTTTATGTTTGAAATTCTCTACTCAATGACCTGTCTAAAGCTGAAATCAAAGATATAGTCAGACTTCTCCCCTCCCCCCCCCCCTGACTAGTTTTTCCCATTACCATCTATTCAAAGATTTATAATTCAAGGCTATGCGTCGATACACTAATCGATGTGAAGATGCGATCACAAACAACTATCCTCAAGGAATGGTCGATAATACTTCTCAGGTGAATGACAAATAATCGATTAAAAATTTCAAAAATCAGTCAATAACTCCGCATAGAGGTTTTTTGGCAATGTCAACAATATACACACGTATTTACATTTGAGTTTCTATCACTATGTGTTCTGAGGCTCGTTCCAGATCATGAATGGTCCTAGATGGGCGGAGCTTCTAGGTTGGGCGGGACTTCCCAACATGGGCACTATAGGTTGCAGTTCGCGACGAATTTACCTTAACGATAAATTCACTTTTTTCGGTTGATTTGGAAAAAAACGGCTTCTAAAAGCCATAAATGATCACAGATTAAGATCGAATTTGTAAAAATGTGAACACAGTTCAGAGCGGTTTTTTTTAGATCGCTCGCCTCGGTAACCGTGTATTGATGACGGCACAGAACGAGGCCGATAATTCGGAGGAGCCAGCATACTGCGATCGAGTAAACAGTGCAGCTAACCAAGTGCGCTCCGGTGAGTTTCAGATCATTCCACCCGCAGCTTCCGCCTGCGCTCATTCCCACACCTGCTCGAAGCCCGCCTCTGCCTGGAATCCAAGTTCCTCGACCCACAAACCGGCAATATGCCTTCATCTGCCAAATTTCCACTACGATTCCCACGACGAACAGATTCGCCCAACAGTGACTATGAATTCCGCCCAATCGTGGTACCAAGTGCGATTTGTATTGAGAACGCTTCAACGGATCCACGGGTTTATATTTGTGAGTGATTTAGTAATGCATATCAGACCGATGAAAGAGCTTCTCAATTAAGCGCCTTTTTACAAATTCTGTCGGCCATTCCCTCGCCTGTGGGCATAAAAATGATCTGGAAAGAACGGAACATGTTTTCGAATAAGTCCTACTGCCAGTAGCTTCAGTACTTTCCGAATGCTCCTGTTCCGCTTCCCATGAGACCATTTTTCGTAAGTTTTTCACGTCATTCCCTCCCTTCTCGATTTTTTGACCGTACCTTGTGGATGGGATGAGGGCCACGGTTGTATATAGGTGTAATTTCACTGAGGTTTTACGTCCCAAATCGTTTGAAACACCATGCTGCCTGAGTTCGTAATGCACAACGTTTTGAGGTTGGGAAGATGCTTATATTATATTCTATATTCATGTTCACTCCTTTAATGAACGCCCGTTTCCAGCCATTCCACCGATGGTCACCCAGGCAAAACAAGTGGCAATCAGTCCACGCGATACTGGTGCAGCAAATGCGTGGCGCAATGCTAACGACCAATTGTTGGACTCAGTTCGAGCTGTGGGAGATGCTATCGCTGGTTTGCAGAACGGACGGCATTCAGCCATGTATCAAGACAGCCTTAGCCGCGCCTCACCGTATCCTCCTGTGCAGGTAGTTTCTTTGACTGAACGATTGGCAATTTGCCAAGGCCATATGTCAATGTGTTTTCAGCAAGCTACTCAAGTCGTACGCACAATACCACCGCAAGCACCCACTCCACCCATTGTTCATAACAAGATGATCATCCGTGAGGAGATCCCTGCACCACCAAGGCCACCACCTCCGGTTGAGATCAGCCCTCCGCCACGACCACCACCACCGCCCGAGTACGATGAGGAGGAAGAGACGAGAGCATTCTGGGAAAGGTCAGTGTCGCCTGAAAGACTTTTCCGGCTCTTTTCCCTGAAATGTCCTTTTGCAGATATCCTCTACCTCAGGCCAGCCATCAGCCGATTCTATCTGCTGCCCACTCACTACACAACGTAAGTTGCCTCGTTTTCAGGTACTTCACGTAGTAGTTGTTTTTTTTTTCCTCAAAACTAATGTTGATGTTGTACCTGACGGCTTGTTGGCAGCTGCTGCCAGCTTGCGTTCGCCCACTCCTTTCAAAGAATCGATTCCCACCATCGACTGTCCTTTACTGGAAAACTATTGGCCATATTCCAGGAGCTCAAGCAATGGTCAAGTCAGGAGAACGAGATCGTAGCCGCTGCCAAACGCATGGCTATCCTGATGGCTCGTCTATCACAACTTGTACGCGGTGAAGGTGGAACGAAGAAGGTGAGGATGGTCTGATTCTTCAGATAATTGTTACGGGGCGGAATTAGAGAGGAATGTTCAATAATGTTGTAGGCGAACATTATACTATAAGTAAGGTGCTATAGTTAGAGATGCTGACGATATTTGGGGTGGGACCGCTGTTCGGGACAACTGTCCCTCAGAGAAGTGTCAACAAGCATTCCTACTAAACCCCTTGCTTATCTGATAGTATAGTTGTTGTTGGCATAATGTAGTAAACATTCAGACGGGGAATAGCATCCAGATATATTGCGTATTGTTTTCGCACACACCCAAATCGAAACAAATCCGGGGAGAGAGAAGCTGTATAGTATAAACTGACCTTTTGAAAAATGATTTGTCGGGTGTATTTGTGACAGTTGCCTGGTATTCTCCATAAGACTTCTTGTATAATAAGTAGATAAGTATTATAGAAATCATGAGGTCATGTTCGGATCACCTCCATGATAAGTATCTTTTATACAGTAGATCCATTTCGTTGCAGGACCTCATTGAATGCGCTAAAGCGATCGCCGATTCAAGTGAAGAAGTCACCCGACTGGCAGTACATCTCGCTCGCCTCTGCACGGATCTCAAGATGCGAATGGTAATTTGCCCCTGGAAATCTTTTTGGAATTAATATCATCGACTAATGATTAGGAGAACGACAGCGTTCGTACGGATTTAGAGTAATATTCTGTTGTATTTGTCAAAATTCGAAGTGTTTATGTGGCCGGTGTTGTGCGCTTTTTAGACGATGAGTTTGCTGCAAACTGCATTACTGTCGCCTAAACCTACACCCCGAAGAAACGCCGGGCGAGTTGTCGCGAGACATTTGTCAAGTTTTTGGACATTTGTCAACTATATGGCTTGTGAACCAAGCAATTCGTTGCGGGACCCACGCTATCGACTCTCGTTTCATTTTGGCTCTACTTAGGGATTGCTGTTCGAAGAAATGATGTTAAGGGTGTCCGCACCCATGAGATATCCGAAATTAAGGGAAAAGATGGCAATATACGTTGTTTGAAAGGTAAGCTGTCGTTTTGTTAAGGAATATTGGCTTTTTACCGAGTAGAAACCTCCTCTGAATCGCTGGCACCTGGCAACATGAAGAAGTAGGGAGAACCAAGATTTGCATTCTTACTGCTTCCCTCGGAGAAAATGACGTTGTTTTAGGATCAGCATTGTATAATTGGAATAAATGTAGTCCTAGGTCACCACATAAAAGCGAAAGGCAGGAGTACACCGCTTCGTCTCACAAGACATTGTACTGGCTCAAAATGGCTTTCAAATACATTGCGGTCACGAATGAATGTTCATTACCTGGCATGTTGCTAGACGGTATCCTGCGCTCCACTTCCCTTTTCAACCTAATAACCATGGGAGGCTTTCAGAAAATGGCATCAAATCGCATAGAGAAAAGAACTTCCAAAAAGAGTGCCATTTCGCTTCGAACCGCATTGAAACCATACAATTAGATCAAAAGAAAACATGCACGTCATTTTCAATTATTTAAGAGGTCGTTTGAAATGAGTAAGGTTGTAATTGATATCTGTCTTTTAGTCTATTTTTACTGATGAGCCTTTTCCCGTGACGTAGTCTTGATTTCGAACATCACTCCATTTCAATCAAACGTTTTATGGTTGCTTAATCTTACTGGTTGGGTTATTAGTGTTAGTGTAATACAATCGTAATCAATGTATTGTGGCTATCTACACAGTGAACCGTTGGAAAACCGTTCTAGGTTACAGCTTTTATGACATCTTGGAAAGAGGAGGCACAAAAGCTCACGATAATAGTCCTGCTCTCCAGTAAGTGTATCACTTCTGTCCAAAGAAAAGAACTGCTTAGTGAAATTTGGACTGAAATGGAAATATTTGCCATTCCGGATCCCCGTTTCCACATTCTTCGAGAAAGGTTTTTCGTAAAGCTCTCCTCTTTCGACGGTTCGACCCTTCTTTTCGGAAGTTCCCTCCCAAAACTCCTTATAACCTCTTTGAACCACGTACATTGCCATCTTTTCCTTTAAATTCGGATCTTTCATGGGTGCGGGCACGTTTAATATCATTTCTTCCAATACCAATTCATGAGAAGCGCCAAAATGAAGCCACAGTAAAGGAATGATGGCGTGGGTCCCGCAACGAACTACATTCAAACCGTGGGCATCTTGCCAAAAAACTCGCCCGGCGTTTCTTCAGGGTGTAGGTTTAGGCGACAGTAACTGCATTCCACCGCTTGTAAGAGACGAAGAATTCGGCTAGAATTAGAGATGCAGAGACCACTTTGGAGGAAATACTCGCTAATTTGCGACGATTATGTGAATTTTTGCATTTCAGGCTCTCCTTCAAATGGCCGAACGTATACCAACGATAGCCACTCAGCTCAAAGTGTGCTCCACGGTCAAGTCAACAATGTTCGGCACCTCAAGTGAGTAGTTGAATTCATTTCCATCGATCGGTTCGGTCCTATAAGAAGTTCGCATTCTTTGTGCTCTTCATTTTGTTTGAGTAGAGGCTAGCGCTTGTTTCTTGACGCTTCGCCGGATGTACGTAATTGCACACGTACTGTGCAAACAGGCAACGGCATGGGACACCAATATCGTCAGTCAAAGATCGACAGCACAACAGCGTTTACAGTTACTCTGGGTGATAAGCTGTGCATTCAGTGTAGGGCCTTCTCACCGTAGTTCCCGGCATTTTCGCTGTGTGTCAGATATGGCTACAGTGGTTATGTTTTTTTATGAACTCAGTGTAGATCCAAAAACCGGGAATGGCTGCTTTCATAGTCCACGATTTGGCCCGCGAGTGAGCGACCGACCGACCGATCGAGCGAGCAAGCGACTGGGGGACTACTCGTCCTGCGGTATCGACCAAGATTCAGTCGTAAACAAGGGGCAAGCGCCGCCCCCGGTCGCTCGCTCGCTCGATCGGTCGCTCGGTCCGTCGCTCGCTCGCGGGCCAAATCGTTGACCATGAAAGCAGGCAATGAGTTTAAAGCCGTACTTTTCTGAAGGAATTTGCCAAGCTTATGTGTTTTTCACCATCGATTCTCGCCCTAGAGTAGTGAGCACCTTTCATTTGCGGTAATTTAAGTTCAGCTTATGTTTGCTTCCTTTATAACGTAGCTTGTACCGCGTTTCATCGCTCTTATTTGGTTGCTCAAACAGAAGACGGGGATGCATTAGTGCTAGTTGATCGCGATCCCAAGTGGAAAAACCCCGAACCTTTCGTGCTCCACAGTCTTCGTGATACTCTTTACATTGACTCAGTAGCCATCCCTTTTTGCATTTCCCATTCCTATTCCCAGGGTTTCTTTCTGGTCATCTTCAGCTACTGAAATGGTAGAGTGTTATACGAGGTTCACTCAGTTAGGTGAAAGGAAGAAGCTGAAACAATCTGCCTCATCCCAGATTGGTTACCGTATCGAGGTTGACGGTGAAAACTGCCAGTCCATTGATTTGAGAAAAAGCTCATTTGTTGATTGAAATCGATTTTGTTGCAATATTTCCAGTGACCATTGGGCCGTACGGAGAACAAGTTGATGGTAAATCACAATTTCTTTACAGCAACAACCCAGCATGTATTGAGTTCCACTAACAAAATGAGTGTGATCCCATGTGTGATACCATATTGAGAGTGGATAACAGTAGATCTTCTTGTTAAGAAATTGTTAGATCTGACCCGTTTGAGTTACAAGACCATGAAGGTCCATGCTGTATTTTTGTGAATTTGTTAGCCGATTTGGTGGACACGTGACTGACTGGGGGTGAAGAGAAGTGTTTGCTCAGGGAATACACTCAACACGTGTACTTGTGAACATGTTTTCGACGCTCCTATCCAAGAACAAGATTAGCATTTCAAAGGGCCAGTATCTATCTAGAAACAAGGGCAAAACTGCCAATTCCACCTTAGTCACGACAGTGCAACTGACACTCCTCTGTCGCGCGCGGTCGTGACGCGGCAGGTCAATCAATATAGTGTTGAAGACGTGAATGGAGATACGTAAAAACTACCAATTACAGCTACTGATGTAAATTAACGTACATAACTCTGCAGACGATCTGAAGTACGCCCCAGTTATTATTGACGCACGTTCATATCTGCAGAAGCTCGTCTTGTCGGTCAGAAACTTAAAAAAGTGAAATTGATCCTTCCCTTGTATTCTCCAATTCCTTTTCTTTTTTCCTTATCTAACAGAATTTTGTAGTGAATACAACGGCATGAGTTCACTTACGATGTGTTTTAATGGTCGACCTACCAAATTATGCTTTGCAGGTAGCGAAGAGGACATTGAAGCCATGGAACAGCTAGCGCACAATGCGCAGAATCTCATGCTGGCCGTCAAGGACACCGTTCGAGCTGCCGAAGCGGCCAGCATTAAAATCAAGACCAATTCTGGTCTTCGTCTTCGTTGGGTTCGCAAACCAATGTGGTCCAACTTCTAAGCACCTCTTCTGTCCGCCGCTTTTCTTTTCCGTCGGCGAAGCAGCCGCCGCCGCCGCCGACGTCGCCGCCGCAGCCGCTCAATTCCTGTCGCGTGTCGTAGCACATACGCGTGCGCACGCGCGCCTCCCAACCACTCCAAATACTTTCAGTCGATCACCCGTCTTTTGCGTCTCTGCTTATTGATTTTTGGTAGTTGCCCTAGATGACCTTCGCGCATAATTTTCAGTTTTTCATTGTGCTGGTTGATTGCTAAAGTGCCTTTCTATCGCCAACTATATAGTCCTTTCCACCCACCCACTCAATTTCATGTGCATTTTTTGTACAATCACGTGCGTTCCTACCGTATATCCATCACTGCCTTTGCCACACAGCACAGCACGAACCACTCAACATTGAACTAATCGATTATCGATTATCATCGACGAAACTAGTCCACATTTTTAGCTCATATGCATACTATATAAACATACTCTATGATATCATATTGTACATTTTTCTATTCATTAATTCTACACCGCAGAGGAAAAATCACCACAAACAGACAGTGACAAAGAAGAAATTGTTTTTTATATATTTTTATGTGTACATGCTACGAATGAATATTTGTAAGGACGAATTCTGGTGATTGTTGCTTGACGAATCGATTTTGATAGTTTGCAAATCGATCAACGTAACGTAATGAAGGGAAAAAGGTAAACAACTGTTCCCAAGACACGCTATGCAATCAGCTTCCATTCCGGATAGTGATGTTTGGAAGCATATTCAATCTATATTTGTTTCACAAGTTAGTATTTTTGTACGTATTTGCCGTCCCCGTACAAGTCTGGTATCGATTAGTCGCGTTTGGGAAGTTGGAAGGGTAAGGCGATTCGAGACTGGGCCGAAACTCCGATTGAAGGGCATTGCCATCCTGCTAATGGTCTCACGGATTGGGTAAGACATGTTGAAGAGATTGTTATATCAGTTGTCCTCTCCAAAACAGTTGAGTTGGTAGAAATGTGGTTGGAGTGGCCATCTGTCTACCCGCCCTTGCCTGCACTGCTTCAGTCAGATAGCATCTATTGGCCAATTCCTCCGTCAATTCAATTTTTGCGTGTTCGCCTGGTTTTTCACTCACTCCGATGTTTTTCTCCTTCTTAGATTTAGTCTGACAAATCTCTTCCTCCACTCAGAATCACTTCTGAAACCCACTACAGGCCTGCAAAGCCGGTGCCTAATCCTTCCCTGGCTCTAGCAGCAGGCGTCAGACATGCAGGACACAGGGGCTGCTTTCATAGTCCGCGAGCGAGCGCGTGAGCCGGATGGCGGGTGATTCCCTGCGACTACATTTTGAACTACTTGTGTATGCAGCGCAGCCGAAATCTGTTATAACTTTCCAGATTATTACATGTGTACGCTCACGTTCGATAATATTTTCAATTAGAAAGTTGCTTCGAAACTACGATCTTTCATTGGACATCGAGCAAAGCGAGAAAGACTCAAGCGAAAAAAAACAGAGCGAACTTAGAAGCACAGCAAAACCCAAGCAAAATGAACACTGCCCATATGGGCCACTACCGAAGATTGATGAGGACCATTTGATCCATTGATTAGTGAGGAGCTCCTACTTCCCAAGCGTGTTCAGGCAGGGAGCTTGGTATCCACCAAAGGACACGTGAGATCTTGTTTGTCTCTTTCCAATACATACATGGTTTCATTGGGATTGACATTGTTGACATGCTTATGGATAACTTTGGGAATGTAACGTGGGAAGTACAGGAAGCAGTAGATCTGAAAGTACAATATCAGGAATCAGATTGGTCCAAATGCGTTGAGCCCACTGAGAAATGTCGCTGTCATCTCTTTCCGTCAAGAGGGGAGGAGCTCAGGATGGGTCACTACTTTGTCAGCAGGATTAGTATGTTACTACGCTAGAGCTCACAGTTTTGAACGAAATGAACCAATGATAAGCTGAATGTTTAGTTTTTCCCCTATCCCAGCTTTTAGACGACCGAATTTTAGACGTAATCACCTCACCCAGTCCGGTACTCTTTCCTCTTAAGGCTTTAGGAGTGAACTATATCGCCCTGGCCGAAAAATGTTTCTAAACTCCATTACAGGCCCGCAAAACGGGCCACCCTCCTTCTTGCGCCATAGGGCTTGATACCGAAGACGAAGTGTACAGTGTACTGCTCCCGCCTCACCGCCTCACCTCCCCCCCCCTCCCCCCTCCCCGCCCACCGATATCTGCTTAAGCCAACCAAGCCTTCCATCTCTCCGAGGTTGGTAAACTGGTACCGGACTCGTCTGAAAGGATAAAAGCACTAACTTGTACATCGGCTAGCCACCGTAAGTCACTGTGTAGGTACGCAATGCGACACTACGATTCCGAATGGAAGTCGAACGTGGGACGCATCCCTCAGTCGGACGGGGTTGATCAACGCTCAAAGACTTTAGGACTTGAATCAGAAAAGGTCACTTCGTTTTTCTAAGATATCTAAGCATTCTTCCTGGCGGGTATTTTGTCCTACTTCTGTCTCCAAAATAAAACTGAGCTTACCTTTTCCCATCATATTTGGGTACACCCTCATTAAAACATACTTGAATTTGTTATTTATGTACTGCTTTATACATTATTCAACTATTGGCCGTGAATGAGCCTATCGTAAAAAACTCACCCCATAAGCAGTGTTATCCACGCCTACCATAAGACATTCTGGGTAATCTTCGAGGCACTTTTTGAGACAACCGCCTTCACTTTCAGCCTCGATCGTTCTGTTGCATTGCACTTTAGTGTATGGCATAGTGTCAAGTGTGACAATTGTGAACGTACACGATAGGGCCATATGTGCCTGGAATAAGAATGAGATAAAGAAGGATATTATATTGAACTATATTCCATTTAGGGGTGATTATGGTGTAGTGTCAAGTGACTCGCTATCAAGTGCACGATGCGGGATGACATCCCAGGTTGCTGGTAACCTGCCCAACCCCAAGCCTTTACAGTCCCACTTGATATCAATCTGGGATTCGATCTCAAGTCTTCGTGTGATGTAGTGCGCTACGTGGTACTACACCACGTCCTATGACAACTTCCGAATGTTTTGAAAATGCTGGGTTTTGGGCAATGATTCATTGTAGGATAGAGGTGTAACCTTCTTTGAGAGATCCCTCCCAAGTTATCAAGACCAGGATGTGTTCTTCAAGATTTTATGCTGAGCTTACCACTGCCTTTGTTGAATTGCGCAGTTCTTTTTATATTGATCTGTAATCTTCCCGTATTTATATCAAGAGAAATATTTTAACGAACATACCTGCATGAGGAAAAGAAGCCAAAGAGATGGAGCAGTTTGAGCTTTGAGTAGAAGCATGTTCCTTGAACAGAATATAAAATCTTCAAGGCTTGTTTCTAGGGCTCCAGGTTATAACGTACGCGTGAGTTAGGCCAACACAAGCATTCGTAAAACCGCTGTAGCTATCTTATGAGAGAATCGAAACCGGTCAGTGGGACCATTCAGAGTCCCCATCATTTCGACTCGTTTGAGGAACAGCGATAGTATGGTCCCTGGGTAGGACTGTATCAGTGTGAAAATGCGCTGACTGATTTTGAAGGGTACTAACGGCCTGTCCATTTTAACGCCCTATGTCCATTAGAAAGTCACAAGCCTATACTAAAATAAAAAAAAAGACAAAGTAGTACAGTAACACGCATGCTGCCTCACCGACCTTTGCCTACGTTTAAGTACTGAAATAGAAAAGGGCGGAGAGTTCAGGTAGCTTACGACTATCTTTTTTAAAATAAGAGTTTCTATGGTTTCTACCTATTTCTACTGCATGTGTTACTTATGTTACCATGGAGGATTGAAATTGAGCAACGAAAATGGTTTAGTGCTATCGTCACAGTGGCCCGTTAAATCCAGATTGAAAGGTAAACGATGCAGTCGCTAAGAGCGAAATGGCAGCCAAAGGAGCAACAGTTGCTAGAGCCGATCCAGCTTGAATTATACAGGCCAAAGCGAGTTTTATTCCGATTTCTAGTTTGTTTGACAATTGATGAGAGGCAACCTGCTTGTCACACCCCAAAACCATGTCGGGTACGTTCAGAGGATCAACAGCGTTCACAGGTGAAGGAGGGCTCTGCGGTAGCTGGGGAACTAAGACGGTAGGTCCCTTACTTTACCCTTTCACATCAGTAGCAGAATTGAGTGTTGAGAATTGAGAATTGAGTACACAGTCTACTCATTAAATAAGCAACCAATATGTCGATTTTTCCCCGTCGATCTGCCCTGACTTGGCCACCGATCTCGGCGTATCTGTCTACAACTGATGTGTTTGTGAGCCATCAGGAAGGGTATGCGTCCAACTTAGACCAAGAAACAATTTTTTACCAGGCCTGAGAAATTCTCTTTAGGAATCCTTGATAGGAGTCCTTGATATTCTTGGTGTAGAAGAAGAGTGAAGAACTTCTCATCGGTTCATGGCAGTTATTGTAGACATAGAAGTTGTAGTAAAGAGTCATTACAATTCTTCAAAAAAAAGCGAATGGAGTTTGTCAGGAGTGCATGTCTAGTTTATCGCTTAAGGAATGATAATTTAAAGCATAAAGACAGCGGAGCATTGATGAGATCACTTTCATTTCGGTTTAGATTCACCACTTTGTTGGGAGCCATTGCTTAAGATTCTGCTCACACTCTCCACATGTTCCATTTCTTTGTTCAGATCAGCTTGTCTGGCTTCGATATCCGTAAGAAGGTTTCTAGTCTGCAAATAGAGTTCAGTCGAAGTATATGAAGGTACACAGGAGCATCGACTATGAGAAGTATCCTCTGCTCTGTAATTGCAATGCTATGTATGAAGAGGTTTGATGCTGCTTCGGCCCACAGAGTTGTTATGATGGAACAACTTTATTTGCTCATTATTCTAATAACGTTACAAATAGATCGTTGTCGTCAAGGACCTCAAAACGATTCCACCAGCATCAAAATCTTTTTGGAAACCCAATTGAACAAGAAGAGGCAAACGGAACACTACTGACAGTGCAAAATAAAATATAGGCGAAGATTTCACACACTGCATACAGTATGCTACATCGGCTTATTGTTAGCTGCAGAACGGAGTCCTTAAACCCACTCCGAAGCCCTGAAGCTGCTATGACAAGCCTGTACAGCAAAGCAGGCTTGGACATTTTTAGCACTCTTCAGGAAGATGGACAACAAAATTATTGAGCTCGACACGAACAATTTCGAAAAAAAAAGACCAAAACTTCTGTCACACTAAGAACCTTGTTAAATTGTTGTTCCCGTGAATAATCGAATCGTAACGATCGCTAATCCCGTCACTCCCCACGTTGCATACGAAATGGTCAAGGTCCCTCTGTTGTAAACAGAGTCGGTGAGCTGTGCTCCGAGAGGCAGCTCTTATCAACTGTTATCAATTCCGTTTATCATATTTACAACCCTATCGAGCCCTCTCCGTCCCTATATCGAATATCAAAGTTTTAATATTCCATTGTTGACCCAAAGGTATAACGGATCTGGTGTTATCACCTTATTTCATCCGCAGCCAGTGTGCTCTACTCTGATGCCTGTATCCTTTATAATCTGAACAGTCTAGGTCCTAGCAAACAGAAATTAGGAACTTCCACTCGAAAATTCCCCTCCCTCAAGCACACCAACAGAAAAGTTCAGCGGTATATTTGTTTGGAATACTCAAACAAAGAAAAAAGTCCTACATTTGATAATTCCATCTCGAGCCGTTCCACAAAATTGCATAATGGGGTCATAAGCATTCGTATAGATGCTTGATCAACCGTCTGAAATATCTCTATCCTTCCAATTACAAACTGATACAGCTCCATGGCCAAAAAACGAACTAAGGATCTGTAATCTGGAATTACGCTCAGAACCATGCTGAACTTACCCCTTTCTCAATCAATTTTATATGAGCTTCCATCTCTTTCATCAGATACCTTTCCTCAGCTTCACGCACAGCCCGTACATCATCATTCACCTGATCGAAGAGCACTGTATTCATTACGAACACTTAATCAGTTGCTGAGTGGCGGATAAGCCCTGACAATGACTTGGCTGATTCTGATCACATTTTCAAGCAAGCTTTGAAAACTCAATTCTGCCGCTGAATATTCAGTTGTACCGTCGTCGATTCGTTGAGTTCACGAAGGAGACAGCCTATGCTGACGGAGTATTCATTTCTTTGGAAGAGGAAAATCCTTCTGAGGCCCACTCAGCAGAGGGCATCTGGGCAAGACAGAGCATCTCCCGTAGGTGCGTAAGGAATCTGGAGGAAACCCCATTAACTCCCTGAGAGAAGGAATGATTCTAGGTGGGAAACATTTCGGATCTCAAAAAAGAAGTTCGTAATCGGTCCTCAAACATTAATCAATAGAATGATCGTTTGTTAAATTGGCTCATACCTACCACCACAAAAGACTTGTTCTGTTTCGATTCCCCAATCAATGACAATCCGCTGATTTGGCGATCAGCGATTTCTGGAAAAATCTCTACTCCCATTTTATCTCCAGGTGATACTATCTCTGATACCGTTTACCTTTCATCCGTTTCAACGCCTCGACTTCATTTTGATCGTATTCAACAGCTGTATCGGGCGATTCCGCGCGAAGTCTGGGAAAAAACTCTGCACTCGGGAAGAGCCAAAATTTGCAGCTGGAAGTACTTACCGAGCAGCACCTCGACGACGTGGTGGAGGCGGATTCGCTTGCCGAATCGGTGGTGGTGGTACGGGAAACATCGGTAGGACGCCTCGTAATACCGGTACTTCTGGCTCATCTGCTCCATCTGGTCCGTTCCAGGCACGTTGTTGCATAGTTTTCGCGACCGATTCTGAGTTCTCTTAAGTTGCAGACGTTAACGTTGTCGCTGCTTCTTGCCAGGTGACGACCCCGCTTTGAAGGATCCCTATTCGTCTAGTGAAATGTTATAAAATGAAACACACGCTCAAAAAACATCACTATCGGAATGGCTAATATCAGTTTGACGATACCCAATCATAATCCCGAACTCGAACTTCTCCCTTGTGGAGTTCTCAAGGTTGAGCAATACTTAGGAGTAGGAGAATAAGATTTAGTACTTTCCAAACCCCAGTAGGCCAAAAAGAAAAAGGCAGTACCCCCTTCATGCTCTTAAACCAGTTTTATCCTCTTGATCGCCTCCGTACAAGGTCGCACTAGACTGTGCAGGTCTTCCAAGTTCGACTCGATTCCATCTATGAGACCAACCCGTTCATAGCCTGCTGTTTTTATTTAACTCTCGGACTAAGTGAACGTTTCCCAAAGCTTTCCCGCAATATAGGCTAAAAAGGTAAGCCTTTCAGCCTACGTCCAGTGATGGATGACTACCTTCCACCTCGATTTTCTTCATTGCCATTTTGTTTTGTTTTTTTCTTTACAGTAAATACAATTTGTTTCCGTTCGTATTACATCCCGCTTTCTGAGTTCCTCCACCAATGTGTAAGCGATCATTTGCAACCAGTTCCTTTGCAAAACTTCATTATCCATAAGTTTACATAGTTTACACACAAACAACGACACATTGTAACAATATCCACCTTATAGTACACGAAATTGAGTCAAAATATGAAAATCCGATTAGAGATCGCTTCAGTTGGTCGATCGTCTTGATAAACTGATTGTTATGGTGAGCGACTGCGGCTTCTGGAACGAGTATATGATTAACAACAATCACTTTCCAAACTCAACCATTTTGCAACAAAAACCAACCGGCTTCTGTCATCTGGAGAACGTGATCGAGATCCGCCACGTCGTGGGGGAGAGCGACTACGAGAACGCGACCTGAATACGGATTCGCCTCATTACATGCAGCTTCAGGACAACCAGAGCGATTCTAATCCTCTCGGTACTAGACTCAGAATATAATTATGGACATCAGTCAGTTAATCTATTGTCATAATACTCAGGTAACTTTTCGCACCCAACAAACCTGTCCCGATGAATTTTTGTACTGAAGTTCACTGTGCTGAGTTTGATGCAAAGTAGACAGTATACTTCTGTACTCTTCGCTATGAGACAGTCGATTTCGTGTTCGGATGTGATGCGACGCAGTTACAGTAGAAAGCGACGTTACGACAGGGTACGCGGATGAGGGTGTTTGAAGTGAAGGTGCGATGATGCGATGATTATCTTATGATGAAAGAGAGAGAAGGGAAGATTGATGGTAGATGGCGGTAGACCGGTAGGTCAGAAACGCTAAAACATTCAAATTTACTATTAAATTTTTGTATTGGACAAAAGCCATCTAGCTTGTTTTATATTACATAAACACGCAATCTCTAACTGGTATTATACTACAGTAACCACGCGATGCCCATGATCCTGGTCAAGAAAAAAAAAACGCTCACAAGACCTCCGCATTCCATTACGAATGTTATATCGGGGGTTTTCCTATACACTTGCACCAGATTTAAAGATATCAATCTCGGTCACTTCTACTAGCGCACATTCAAACCAGGGCAAATCCCAAGAAGAAAGCAGGATATACAAAATCTTCAACTTGTACAGACGCTCTAATAACTAGGGTATTGAGACCACACTTGTTCTAAATACGATCATAATGGATTAATGTTGATAAAATCGCAATTCATGGTCCAGTTCTTTTGACTGCCACCCTCACGACATTAGGACTCATCTCTCCATCACGTTTTATGCCCCCGAACAACGTCGAATCTGTTCTCACCTGGACCTGCGACCACCATAACCACCATCGCGGCCACCACCGTAACCACGACCGCCGCCTCCACCACCAGCACCATTACGGCGCTTACCATGAGAAAGCTCAACACGAGCACGTACTCCGCAAATACGACTGAAAAAGCTGATGTGTAAGGGTTCTTCCCTGAACAAAAGAGGTTCTCGCGCAATACTCACGCTCCATCCAGTGACTTCACTGCATCCTCAGCGTCTCTAGTATCTTCAAATTCAACGAAAGCAAAGCCAGGAGGGCGCCGAGCCACCCACACTTTACGAATACGACCGAATCGATGGAATGTATCTTCGATCTGAAATACAGACAAAATGTTTATGACATACATAATGACATACAATGTTTTCGAAGAACAGCTGTGAAGTGTTTACACCGCCGAGATTAGTTCCCACCTTCTTTCATTTCGACTTTTCACAAACTATGCAATATAATTAGGTTCAGCTCTGAATTCTTCTAGACAATGCAGTTCAATTATCTTGTCCTAGCGCCGAAACAGATACAAATCAAGAAGAACCATAGTTAGGGGTCGGCGGGGAAGTTGGACATTGAAGGCTAGGTAATGAGCAGGGACGCAAACGCGCAATATAACAGATCAGTGCAAGGAAGAAGCAAAGTTTCTTCAATTGCTCTTTATATACTTCGACATAGGAAAAGTAGTCATAGGGAAGGCAATTATTTGGGCAATGTGATGTGTCGACATGTGGCGCTGCGACTGATAGCGCTACCCCCCCCCCCCTATCACCCACCATGAAAGGAACTCAAAACGTCACGCTCAAAGAATCGTTGGGACGTATCAAACTAGTTCAATTTCCCAATGCAAGAAACAAATGACTTGATCCTCATTGAGTCCCACCTCCTCCCCCTTTTTATTGATTTCCAATAGCTGCGACTTTAATGACTCTAGAACTAGCTCTGCTATTCAGAGACTTCAGTGCTTTCTGTGGGTGACTACCATATCTATCACAAATCTTCCAGCTCTTCTGTGTCATTCCCCTAGAATGAGTAAACAATCTCACCTCCTGTGAAGTGGCATCGTGAGGTAGACCACCAATGTACACTTTGGCATCAAGATCACCTCGTCGTGACATTATTGCTGTTTAGATATACCTGTAATAGAATCATACAATATGCTCCAACAGAAAGAGTTGCAAACAACAATTGGACGAGGGAAAGAGCGACCACACCACTGCCTGGGCAGGGATCGAGTGAGACGTGGCGTGGGGCCGCGATCGATGCATCGCGACCGTGACGCGGCGGCGTCGCGAGCGACTGACAATGTCGCGGGCGGAGACGCAGATGGAGAGGGTCCGATTGTGTGTGCTCTTGTACATGCCCCAACATGTCTGGAGGAATCGTTATCAAGTCTCACCATGTGCCTGCTGAGGAGGAGCCTGAGTTGTCCCCATGGGACGCCGACCACTCGGGGATGTTGCCTTCCCAGATGTGAAAACATCCTTCAATTGTTACAATCCGTTTTTATGGTTCCAGTAGAAGCCAGGTGAGTGCCGAATGCCAGTGCTCGCATATGGGGTGAATACAATTCGGAAGGGGGATCAGCGCGGCATAAAGCTAAGATTCTCGCTTTGATAAGAATCTCCTTTTAATTTCTGAGTGACTTATGCTGAGCTACACCATTTGTAAGTCATTCAAATAGTTCTCACATAAATCCAGCCTACAAAGGATTCCGCAGAAAACAACAGATCGAACTGATTCCTATCCCCTCCCATCGGTCTATTATAATCCCAGTTAGTTCGATCAGATGTAGGGCGTGATTTGCTGTGGTAGTAGTAATCGATGAAGTACGGTACTGGTGTGTTATTTGTAGACACCTCAAAAGAATTTGAAAGCTTTGGCTAACTCGAGCCTCAGTCTTGAACATAAACAATGATGTGTACTAATGCTATGTTTATTATATTATACATACAAAAAAAGTCACCCATATTTGCACAAAAGTCATACTCGAATCGCTTATGCAATCCGATAACTATACATGCCATATATTTTCATTTCAAACAGTTACCATTAAGTTATAATACCATATCAATCGACCCACTGAGATCGATTGAATCAGTGATCAAAAGACTAGAGCTAGCAACCATGAGGTTCTATATCGCCACACTCAGCCGGATGGGCTCGAGGTAGACAATCACAGAAGTATACAATGGAACTGCTAAAAAGATGTGAAAAATTGAGAAGTTCAGTGGTAAGCAATGAGATCCTTGATTTTCACCCCACAAATGAGAGGGAGTGTTTAGAAGTAAGAGAAGGAGAATGAAGCATAAAGGCAGGACATTGACCATTGAGAACATCCCGAATGAGATGCTAAGAATTTGTATCCTGCTAAGAAGATGCTAAGAATGTAAAGTTGTTCACCCACTCTATATTTGCTTGTTTCAGAGAAAAAACTCGGGCACATTTCTACGGCAAGAAGCGAAGTACAAAAGATTACGAATCTTCCAGTAAAATCGTTCCCAAATCTAGGTTATTCCCTTCCACATTATTAGGCTCCACTTCACGCCAAAGTTCGACAAGCGTCGGCGACTCTTCCTTCGATTTGGCTTTGATCACAGCATTGAACTTTGTGGAGTTTGGCTCCCCGGTCAATACTACGTCAACTATCGTGCACATCTGAATCAGCTGCTCTACTGGACCTGAAAAACATATGTTCGATTGGTATCAACAAGTTTCTGAAAGCACCTCCGAAAATAAATTCACCGTCATCCGTCGACCAATAGAGCGTAAGTCGTGCAGAAGCTTCGTCGAACGACGGCTCACGTCTCATATCCAGTGACTGAAACGTTCTTTATAAATAATATCTAGAAAAAGACAAATATTAGGTTGAGTCATAAGTCCTCGGACAAAATGGCAATGATAATATTTATCCTACAATTTTTAAACGACAATGACGAATCATTTGAAATATGCCCCATTGGCATCGATGGTCTTCTGCCAATGCTTGGGCAGATCGTAGATGTCCTTGCTTTAGAACGCTGGGAGCTGGCCCTTGAAGAAGTGCACCAGTGCCATTTTGATGTCGTCGCGGGTTTGAAAGTCCTGACCATCCAGATGACGTTGGAGATGGGGAAAAAGGTGGTAATCCGAGGGATACAAGTCTGAGGAACATGGTTGGTGTGGTAAACTTGTCCTGCCGAAATTCGTCAGTTCAATTTTTGTCGTTCTTGCAATGTGAGGGCGAGCGTTGTCGTGCTGGAAGTAAACTTTGTGCTGCTGTGGACGTGTAGCTTCGGGATTCGCCTTCATATTCCTCAGTTGCGTAATGTAAACGTGTGCGGTCACTGTGCATCCTTCGTCTAGCAGCTCCCATTATTCGACACCGTGAATGCTCAGCCAGAATCAGAGCATAACCTCCTTGGGGTCTACGTTGGGTTTGGGGGAGTATTTTGCATGCGCACCTTGGTCAATCCATTGAGCACGCCGGTAAACGTTAGAGTAGAGGATCGACTTCGCAACCCTGGGGACTAGGCACTCGAGCCACGTGTGGTGCCCTTGAGCGTGAAGAGAGAAAGTGCCACGTCGTCGCGGCGGTCTATGTCATACTGCTTCAAAGCATGAGGCACCTATCGGCCGAGCTTTCGCACCTTGTCGATTGACTCCAATTCACGAAGAACTGTGGACTGACTCCCCAAGGGTGACTGCCAGTTCACGAGTAGTTTGATACGGATCGGCTTCCACCTGGCTCCGCAGCACCTTCAAATCCAACTTCATTGAGCCTCCCAGATGGTCTTCATTTTCGACGGAACAGTCGCCCGATGTGAACTTCTGGTGAGACTTGTAAATTGTACACGTCCTGCTTGTGAACGTCCTTCGTACCTCTTCCGATTGCCGCGGGTTCATGGCCAGATAAAAAAATAAATATGATGGGGTTGCGGATGTGGAGTTGCGACGGCTTGAAATCATGAGGCATAGTTGCTTGAAAGGAAATAGTTAGGTGCCTTCTCCAGTATGCGTTCAGAAGAGCTTTCTATACTCTATCTGATAATGCCTCGCACGTTCATTTTCGTCACCTCTTTCAAGAGTTATGATCGCTAGAATTCATCACTATCATTTTGTCCGAGGACTTATGACTCAACCTAATATAAACCCGAAAATGCAAAAAAAAGAAGATTAGATCAAATAAGTTGAAGAATTACCTTGACATAAATTCGCTTTACTACGCCGTATTTGATCAGAAGAACGTCAAATGCCAAATCGAGCACATTTACGACTACTCCTTTGGCTTCCATGGGTCCGATTCTCTTGAAAAAAAAGAACTACTGCAAGCGGAAATAAGAAACTGAAGCATCTCTTCTCAACAAGTAGCACACAACATATGAAAACCATGAATAGAGTAGTAAGTAGTCTTACACTTATAAAAATCATAAGATATTCGATTGGAAAAGGCAGTAAAAAATTGAGAAAGGCAGGTACCTGCACCAAAACAGCGAAGAACATCTCAGCACTACTTTCCCCAACCTTTTTTGCAATTAGTTTCTTGTCATTACAATGGTCAGCCTAAAAAGATCGATACACAAAAAGAAATCTTTCGATTCTATTAAAACAAGGGGCTCCACAACATGCCTTATAAAAGGCAAACAGGGCATGAAAGTTTAACCTACAATTTTTTTCAGCTCCTCCACTGTCCTTTCCGAAGGTTGACAGTAGCCCAGTGAAGCCGCTAGCAATCTATGTACAATTATGTCTGGATATCGGCGGATTGGTGATGTGAAATGGGTGTAGCTTAAAATAATAAACAAATAGACAAAAGAATCGAGAAAAGATGGAAATGGGTACTTACTAAGGCACATTCAAGGCATAATGATGATATTGAGTTGGACTCGAGACTGTGCCGGTGCAGAAGTATCGAGCAAGTTCCATAGCTTTCATTAAAACCGTAGAAAGCACCTTGAACATTTCATTTAGAAGCATATGACTTCAACATTCATCTGATCATACAACTGCGCAAATATGAGGCATTAAACGCTCTTTATAAGATCTATATTCCGATAATACTTCGTAAAAAAAAGCTCCCATTTGAGTGAATATTCCTTCATTATAGTATCGCATTCAATGTACCTGATTGATTGACTGCGAAAGTCGAGAGTTGGATCGGAATGGAGCTAACGCTTGACTAAGCTCTCCTGATGAAGTTCCATCGATTGGAAATCCAATTGTATTGCACAATTTGAGCTAAAAGAGTATGTCTTGACCGAAGTCATTGTCTAATCAAAGTGAATTCGAGCACAAAAGCTGGTTCAATTTTCCAGTATTTAACAGCGATCAGATTAATTTCGTGATCATTGCATGAAGGCGAAATCGATCGGTCACCTCGCCAACTGTCCTTATTCGATTGGTTCATGTTCGCCATTTTCAAGTGCTAACAAACAACACCTCACGTTTATCAGCAATCAACTGGCTAGTGATCTCAGGACAATTCGTCGACTTCATTCTTATCCCTTACGAAAAAAGCCGCGAGGTTACCGATCTATCGACCAACAATCAGACCTTTTACTACGATCATCATTTCGCTGTTACTACTCTCAATTCATAACTATGCAGTACTCTTCAAGATAACAGTCAAAACACCAACCGCATCCCGAAGAACTTTCTTCTTCGGTGGAGGATGACATCGTAGAAGCGCTGTTTTTCTAAAGTGCCTCTCGATTTTCCTGGCCACAGCCATATTCGCTAGTAGCATGAACTCTTCCACTAGATGGTTGGAATCCTTGGCCTATAATGAAGAGAAAAGTAGAAAAGGAGTGACATGAAATTAGTTTTTTCTTCGGAAGTAAGCTTCCGCAAAATGATGTTGCAAAGGTCAAGAAACAGCTAATCATAGGTTTAGGAAAATGATTTGATTTGCTTTTTGACATTTATACATTTTGACATGCAGCCCGGCATGACACAGAAATTCTCCCGTAATCTAAAAAAGCGACCGCGAAATTTAAGGTTTGAACAGCGTCGACAAAGATGCTTTGCCTTGATATGCTGTTCATGGTAAGCTCGGGATTCTTATGAAGCAAATGTAAGAGATGTCAATAATCAAGAAAGAGAGCAGACTTTCACAGAGCTTGAAATCATCATGACCAACTCCCAGATCGAAGATTTTCCTCATCTCCTCTCGTTTTGCAACACCGGTGCAATTATGAGAACTGGTCTAGGCCCGATATGTATAAGTGTCAAACCTCGTATATAGATACGCCAATGGGTGATTTGTTGTCATCATCTAAAGCGAATTTCAATTTCGGTTGATTGAGTTGCAGTGAGCCGCTCTCTCTCCTCCTCTGCCTTAGCAGTTTCGCTATGCCATTCAACTGCAGCACCTATAAAGATTGTTCAAAAACCTGAGCCAGCCGCAAAAGATGAAGATTTTCAACGGACCTTTTCCTTCAACTGATGGACTGTAACGTTATCGGATATCTCAGGCATCTCAGTATCTTGAAAGTCCTTATCTGGGTTTTCGATAAAATCCTGAAGAAATCAAGATTAAGAAAAAGGCAAGCGATTACGTTTCAATTACTCATGACATTCAATACAAGGTAATACCTGCGCATGCTCGTAGGTGAGCTTGACTCGAGACCGTATAATCGTTCGTCCAAACCACTCTTCGAATATATTGGCTTTATCATCCACCTTCCATATTACGGAGAAAGTCAATCGATCTACACCAGCATTGAGACTGCACAACTCTTCACACAGGAGCCGTGGTAGCATAGGAATTACCTATGATTAGAAGATGTAACTAGACCAAACAAATCTAATTTGGAACTCGATTCCAACCTGTTGAACAAGATAAACACTGGTTGCTCTTTGGGAAGCCCACTGATCCAATTCTGTGTTCTCGTCCACAAAGTACGAAACATCAGCAATATGGACCCCAATCTGAAACGCAATCAGACAAAAACGTAATGGCCGCCTGAGGTTAAACTCACCTCCCAACCAGGAGTACCACAACCGTCGACATTGTCACAGGGACTTATTGAGAGTGCATCGTCTAAGTCTCGCGCGGTTTTTGGATCAATAGTGAATATGATTTCGTCTCGTAAATCTCTGCGGTTAGCAAATTCTACCTGTAAAACAACAAAGGAAGAATGTAACTTAAGTTCGGGATGGATAGCTCATGTGGATTAAACTAACCTCATCAATTTTCCAACCACCCTCTGGCACAGATGGAAGGCACTCGATAACTGCTTCGGAAAACTCGCTGGTATCTATGTCGTTCGTAACAAGTAAACCCTCAGTTTCGGCCTAAAAAAATCGTGAGAACGCCTCGTAGCGCTTCTTTACAAAGGTTCTAAAACGCATTAGAGCAAGAGTCTGACATGAGCAACAAAAGCTTTAAAAACAGCCTAATTGTACAAAACACACATCAATGTCACCAGCAAGCCCGAGCTCCTTTTCTAAGCTCCCACGCGCCATGATTGAATTTTGAGCCCATTCCACGATTCTAGCAAGGAATAAAAACTTGCCAAAGTCCTGAAAAAAGAGACATTAAAGACTTGAAAACCACAAACTCCTAAGACACTTATTACCGTATCAGTTTACAAAACCCACCCACCTGTGGTCTTTCGAAAAAATCTTTTGGAAGCTGTGATGCTTCTATCATCATACGCGGCAATCTGGAATCTGACGGTGAAAACTTCGCCCATTTTCGTTGCGATCCAAGGGCTAGTTCCAAGCGGCCCATAGCTAGGCGCGAATTTTTTTCTTCCAGAATCCCAACTACCTTAAATAGAGCGATGTTCCCTCTCAGCTGTGTGATTCCAATAAGTTGAACTAACCTCAGCAGTTTTTTGCAAACAGTCATCAGGCAAACACCACTCTTCGAGAGGCAAATCAGACAAGATCTTGTACGACCTTTTTTTCACCGATTTCAAATTGAGTTTCTCAGCACTGACCACTGTTAAGGTCTCACCACTGTCAGCTGCAACCTAAAGTCATTCCGGGAAGATTACTTTGCATCGACATTCTGCAGTGGAAACTGACTTCTATCAAATCAGACGGATCACAAGATTCCATTTCAGCAGAATCTATACTGGGCTCCGGCATCTCATCGACCTATAAAATTGTAAGCATTCATGCAAGGAACAAGCCACATTAGAGAAGATGAAAGTTTTTTAATCATAATTGGTAGAGACCACATTATGCCAATATCCTAATTTAATAACAAAATGCTCCCAATAAAAAAAATGTCCAACAAAAAACACGCATAATTGGTTTACCTTGCACGATAGCATGACCTACCCGCCATGTCGGCCCGTGTGACCAGGACAGCAAAACGCGCATTCTCTAAACCATGATCTCACCTCAAACCTTTCACTGTATCTTAATATCGCCCTGACACTTTGGTAATGCATCACAATTATTTCTAGTAATGAAATAAACGCGAAAAAACACGAGAGTTCACAAAATGGTCCTCTTCGAACACTTCAATTTCATCTATATGTTAAGATAGCGATGCACTGAACTAGAATTACTAATAAGGGAAGACTTTCACTTCCAATGCTATACCAACTTTAAACTTGAAGGTAGGAATTTCACCTTAACATCAGTGAAGCACTCATCCTTAAGGTCAACATTTGTGTCTGCCGAACCTTCCAAACCGCCAGCGATTTCGGCTGAAGCGATAAGTTCCTAAAAACATTCCATAACTAAAAGCATTTCAACAACAATTCAAAATAAACACTGAATGGTTGTAATCAGACGATCAGATTGAAAACTTGACGATCACTATTGGCAAGATCGTGTGCTCCCGATGTTCAAATAAAAAGCAAATGCCACAAATAAAGGTTTTGTTCCGCATAGTGATACACTTGTAGTTATCTTTACACTACAGTGCATATGCCATCTACACGGATTGTATACAAATACATATAATGTCGGCAATGCATGTTCTCGAAAACGCATAACACTCGAGCGTAGACCTAACAAAGGAAGCAACCACGTCTTTGTACCTCACCCTCGTTTTATCTTCATTTCGTCTGATATTTGAAGTACATCGCAAGACCAAAAGAAAGACAACATCGAAAAATTCATTCATAAAATATAACCTTTTCTGATCCTATTGAGGAATTATCCAACGACGATGCTGCTTCAATTATTTCTTCTACAACTTCTACGACGGTGTGGAGTTCTTCGCACTGGAAACAATTCAAACATTTTGAGGAAATAAAAGCACTAGAAAGAAAACTTCTCATTTCAACCGCACTATTAGCTGGAAAGACTCAAAGTAGTTTTCGCATTGTAACATGTGCTACATAATCAGTGCCTTACAAGGACTTGATAGTTTATAGTGAACATATCTACAGTGCTCCTTATCAACCAAATGGTTCCCCAAGCAGAAAATTAGAAGTGACATCAAGACAGATAGATTAGATGAACTGAGCACTTATATAACTTCCCACCGCCACATTTCCCTTTCAATAAACGACGCAGAAGAGACTATTTAGGGTGACTAGATAAAGGACGGATCACTCTTCTTCACTTCGTTATTTAAACCACAGTAAGCAATCTCAGAACAAACCTCATCAGCAGAAGGTCCCGGCCTCTTTTTAGGGTTATCCTTCTTCCAGCTTTTGTAAGCATCCTCATTCACCTGAAAAACGTAAAATTGGCAATGGAGAGCAAATAAAAGTAGTAACAGTATGACACTGTTTGAAATGAAAATAGTTCAGCACAAAACTCACGACCCAGTTGCAACGCGGTTTTATGCGGAGAGCCACAATATCACTGTGCAAAGCTCGATTTCGATCAGACATGCCCAGCACAGCGATGTCCGGAAACTCGCTGCCACTTGGATTGTCGATGAATGCCTCTTCAAAATTCCTTTGATTTATCCGAATTTGGCCCTGAAATTTCACAGCTGAAGAAGAAACATTGAAAATTTATGGAAAAGGCATAACAGCAGCACAGAAGAAGCAATATTACAGAACAGGTATGCTGCTAACCTTGAAAAGGGTTCCATCCACTAAACCTGCTTGTATTTCATCGTCATTCATATATTGTTTGAAAAACGTCTTGCCTCCAGAGCGAGCTGTTGTGCTTTGCTTCTGATTCGAGGTCCTTAAGAAGAATTTAGTAACCCTGTTTACAATTCTAATAGAAACAACGATACCCATTTCTTCTCTGCGGATGCTGTTGTTGCTCTTTTCTCAGAGGTGCACAGTTCTGTGAATTACTCTGAACTTTCTGCACCGGTTCCTCTCTAACTGAGTTTGAATTCGCCTGTTTCCCTTCTTCAGAATGACTCTTTGTAAATCCAACGTTACGCTTTCCACAATCAGGATGGAACTTCTTTTTGAAAACATTATTTTTCTTCGGTGCTCCAGTTTGTGGCGCATGACATCTGGTGGACTTGAATCCTACATCACCTTTCTCGGACGTCGCATCCCCAGTACTAGTCCTTTCCGAACGCCGTCGGTGTTTACGAACTTCTTTTGGGGCAACATCACCAGCGTCCTCAGAACACAGTACTTCCACTTCTGGGGTCGCCATTCAAGCTACCTGAAAAGGAAAAGAGTTGTTTCCATCTTTATGAAATATAAGAAGTGCTCTGGGTGTTCATTGCTTCTACTATATTTTTGAGCTCTAGGTTAAGATGAGTAATTAAGAAAACTAGTAGAATCCAAAGGCTCCATTTAAGAACTTTCAAGAAGGAACATAAAAGGCGAGCAGCTTGACGAAGAAGAGAAAGCTAACGGCAGAATAAGGACAGTATGGCGACAGAGGCGTCCAGATTTCGAAAGGTGATGCGGATTTCAAATCGACACCTGCGTTACACCGTTGTATTGAGCAGGCACATACCTTGTACGCAGTACGGACGTAGTCGACAATTGGGAGCATGAAGGCAGGGAAATCAGCTCCCACTTGCTCTGCATCGCATACGTTGTGAATATGGCGGCACGATGCAAAAATGTCTATGACATTCCCTTAAAGGTCCTATTGGCGCCAATTGTCTTTATCTGGAAGCGGTACGTGACCCACAACCAAACTTTCCGATCACCCACGTGGGGTTTTTGCGTCAACTCGGGGGATACCATCAGGTTCACAAGTGAACGAAAGGAAATTTGAATGTTGGTGTTACTGCTATGACTGAAGCAGTTGGCAAAGTCAATCAAAATGGGAATTTTTTTTGCAAGATCTACATTCAGTTTTGTAGATCAGGTCGAGAGCCTTGATCTCCGTCCCTTTATCGATATTCCGTTTCCCTTCTTTTTTGATAATTAGCCAATACTATGTTTTCATCGTATCCAATGAATTCTAGATTCGTGTTCTGGAAAGAAAACTAAGCCTCTGTTTCAAAAGATTGATGAAACTTAACTTCATTGAGTTGTGCCCCTCTTTAACAAGATAGTTTAAAAATTATGTCGTAAATCATTACGAGGATTCGTCTTTTTTTGTAATGCATAGTACTTTCAGACGCTTTCTCCCCTTTATGGGAGATTTAGAAGCACAACGAGATGAGCTGGAAATTCTGGAGTCTATATTTGGGGATCTCATCGCTTTTGAATCCGAGAACAAAATACGAATCAGTTTCGATGATGACGTAAGACTCTCAGTGAAACTCCCAGAAAACTATCCTTCGAAGTGAGTTTGAGAGTTTCATTTGAAAGTTATCATATACGAATTGTAACCAAAGTACGGTTTTATTTGGGCTGGGAAATAGCGCGAAAAAATTAATTTAATAGCACTAAAAATGAATATCGACCGAGTACTGGTGGAGAGTTTGTGAACCGCAAATGCTTTACCGATCGTAGCCCTAATCTTGGATCCTCTAATGAAATTCCTCGACGCTCATGGTGTCTAATATAACTCTGAGAAGGTTAAGAGGAAGAAATGCGTTAAGTAAGATACTGCATACTGCATACAGGCAGGACATTCTCACCGTTATACGGCTGTAGGTTCTGCTTCGAACTCCTAGTTATGAGAAAAACAGAACCAATCAACAACCTTACCGGTCCATCCGTACTTGGCGATGACAATTTTTCGATGCGGCAGTAGTATGGGTGACGAAGGAGGAACTGCCTTTTGAAGTGACCTTATGCCGCAAAATATGTTTTCCACCGTAATCCTCGCAAGCACCTCAGGACCCGTCGCAACGGTCCTTGCTCAGAGCCTTTTTTGACGCGTCGCATATGTGGCGGGTGAGAATTTGCGTTTTAACACGTTGACGACGAGCCGATTTTTTCGTGTCTGTCCCGTGGGACGACACAGTTTTTTTCCTTGGAAGTTTGTTATTTCTCGAAAAAATGAGTGATTACATTCAAAAACATTTGAAATCCGCAAACCTTCCAGCAATATTCAAATTTTGCCCAAGATTTGCGGCTACTCGGGGTAATCAAATTTGGGGGTGATAAATTTGAATTAGGGGTATATAAATAGGATCTCTGAAAGTATTATTATCCTTGCGACTATTTCTGCCATCATGAGTGTCCCGGATATTGAAATGGAAGACTCAACGGAATTTTGACCGCTGGCTGCTCGACAGCGATGACGATGCTGCAGGTGGTTTAGATGGCGACGATATGGCTCCTGCGGTTCATCCTGTCTTGTATTTGTACAATTCATCTTGGAATTGATTTAATAGGTGGCCGGTGCTACTTTGGACACTTATAAGCCTAAATTGAAAAGCTGCACAAAAAACGGAGCGAGCACACACTTTCTAATCGAAGAATGCACCGTCGCGCAGCATTGCGCGACATCGTCCCATGAGACAGACTGGCTGTCGCGCACCATTGCGCGACACCGTCGTCAACGTGTTAAAATGGGGTTATGCAGTGCCGGATTACTGTAAGAGCAGTGTGCCCGTACTGAATTGTCCTTTCTATCACATGTATCCGCTTACCAACCTAAATAATCTGTATTTTTTTCCCATCTAAAGTTTCACATGGATGGACAACTCTTGAATTATGTTTGTTCAGTGTTTTGCATTTTTTCAGGGAGCCGCCATTGTACGAGTTAAGCGGACCTTCTCTGTCAAGGAATGATCGTTATCAATTGGAAAGTGCATTGAACGAGACATATCTCGAAAATTTGGGATGCCCCATAATCTATGCGTGGATAACAGTCATAAAGGAATTCCTCGAGGTAGGCACTCCTAGAATAAACCGTTCAGTTGCTTTTTGAAGACTAATGAAGAAAGAAATCTGAAGCTAAGTAACTTTTTCAGAATTCACGGACAAGAAGTGCGATCGTTGAAGATGATAGACAGGATGAAGTCTCGGAACAACTTGTGCCATCTCTTGCTACTCCTATCGAAGACGTTCCAACCATTTACCATGGTGAAGTGCTTACAGATCGTAAAAGCCATTTTCAAGCTCATCTCGCTAGAGTTAACAGTAAGGAGGAGGTATGCGTTTGGTCTCATAGCAGGAAAAAAGATTTCCTGAACGTCATCGAGCGATATCCCATTTTCACAAGTTCAGGTTAAGCTGGTCCTTGACCGTTTGCTAGAAAATTCGAAGATTAGTCGCGCAACTCACAATATGTATGCTTATCGGATCACTGAGGTCCGAAATGGACGTGAGATAAGGTAGTTATTTATTAGTTCAAGAAGAAGCTCACTGCCGCTTTGTCGGAATGATTTGCTTTTCCATGGTGTTCTTCCAATTGTCTTTGGCCTGAATCTTCTGGACTTATTTGAAAAATGTTTTGAGCATTGGATTTAAAAAGCGCTCCGATACCTATAACTCCTTCACCAAGATTCTCTGGAAATTACAACTTCCCTCTTGGAACTTATTGAAAGAAATTTATCAGTAGGATCAGCATGAACTGGAAGTGGTCTTTGAGTTCCTTTTATTTAATGACTCTACTTGAATCATGTCTCAAACTTTCTTTTTGCATTAAAATAGCACTTTTGGATATCGTAGTTTGAAAAGATAACGCCTTCTAACGTCAATGACCTATGTCGTGATGCCAGCGTATTCTACATATATCACAGAAATTTAGATTGCATGACTGCTTTGACGACGGAGAAACTGGAGCAAGCTCGAAAATGTTAGAACTTTTGGAGAAAATGAATGTCACCAATGTCTTGGTATGTTGCTGCAAAACTTTTCTAGTTATTTGGAATACTTAGGATAAAAATGTCAGGTGATTGTTTCGCGCTGGTATGGAGGCATTCATCTAGGCCCCGATCGTTTTCGCCATATCAACAATCTTACGCGTGAAATAGTAGCAAAGCATGGCCTGGATTCACGATCGTCAACCTCCTAGTTCACGGTTTGGGACTGGTTATTCTCCAAGCTCGCAGGTCTTACATGATTTCGCACTTCGAGTCATGAGGATTTTCTGCGGAATTAGCATTGGGTCCTGCTTTTGGCCTCGCAAAATTGCTAGATATTTGAAAAATCGAGGGATGTTTCACCCCTCACCACTCGCTTTCCATAAAAATGTTTGTTTTAATTTACATATGAATAGTATTGTGGGAAATGACGAATCATCGCCAAAAACTGAAACTAACACAATACTGGTAAATCTTCTAGAAAACTAGAACTAGAACGGTTTTTATACCTTCAAGTTGTTTTCTTGCTACTAATCGTTTGTTCGAATAGTTCAATTTGATGTGCATTTCATTTCTGTGATAGTTAATTTGATTCTTCTAGTACCGTTGTTGGGGTATGTAAAATTATTAGCTCATAGTTTCTCGTGGTCTCCCTAGGAGAGAACATTTCAGAGTTCTGTCGCCAAATATGTTTGTGATTTGATTACCACATGGGTTTAATTACTCTTTCGTGTGTTCGTTTGAATTTCTTCCTAACATGCTATCGCTTCATGTAACACAGTTACCCTCACAGAACTTTAAACAACTGTAAATTAGTGTCAATAAAAAAAATCACTGCATCACTTCCCTGTTCTACTACCAGCGTTTTTTGTATAAGCACTCGGAGAAAATTAATATCCTCCTAAATCAATAAATATCCTAAATAAGAATCTCATTACGACGCGGCTTCTTACTTCCCGGGAACGATGTAATTCCAAGGAATCATGTGGAAATCGTTACTATTACACGACTAATATTAATTATTCCGCTCTTTCTTCCTCTCTTCCCTTTCCATTTCCATCGTCAAGGGTTTTTAAAGTGCAACCTAGGACAGTTTTCTTCAATCGGTAACTTATTTGAACGGCGGTGAGAAATCACCAATATGAATAAACATTCGTTAACACAGGTCATATTTTTATTTACAATCTCAAAGTCAAGCAGAAAGGCATGCAATGAAAGTGAGAAATCAGGCAAACTTACAGCATAAAAATAAAACATGGAGTTTTACAAAAAGCTGAGATAGTAGCTATTGAAGAAAAGTGACGTGTGATAGCAATAGTAGGAGCATAGCTATGTTTGATAAACTCGATAATGTTAAGTAGGTAATTAGCGGACGAAGATTCGAACAAAAAACACCCTTTTTTATTACCATATAATAATTTTTTACAATCGGCTTGTAGCGCCCCATAACAACCAACCAGGCACTTTCACCCATGACGGTATCAACTCGGCAGTCTGTTTGTATCCACTATGAGAAAGTAGGAATGACAGACTTCTCATATTCGGTGGATCGCGACCTAAAAGAGCTTGGTGTGAAAACTTCACTAGGGCAATGTCAAACACAAAAAGAGAAAAGAATATCTATATGTACCATCAATATCCCGGAATCCATACTCATTCCCCATATCTGCTGTGATCAAAATTCGCCCGGTCTTCTCCATCCTTCTATCGTCACATGCTAGAGCTACTACCGCTTTTCCTGGATATTCAGGTGTCTCTCCTTCTCTGAACACCGAAACATGCTGAAATAGCTCATTTTGTGCCTTTTCACAAGGGTAAACTGATTATAATTACGATACGGACACTAATTATGTAAACAGAGGTATCACTTCACAAATTTGTCAAATATACCTCATCTGACATCGCCGCCTGAGGTGTATTGAGTAAGTTGGTTATCAGTTCTGTTCGCACAGCACCAGGCCAAATTGACACGACGCAAACGTTTTTGGGCTTAAATAAATGATTTTTCGTAGGGTGACCTTTTGTAAAACTCAGACTGAAGCAAAAAAGAGCGTTCGGAAAAGCAATCAGAACTGGAAAAATGTTCACTAAACTCGCCTTCAATTCTAATGCCATATCAGCTGACATTCTATCCAATGCTTGCTTTCCAACTCCATAGGGGACGTTAAATAAGTACCTGAAGTGTTAACTTGGAATGTGATTTTCATAGCGAACAGTTGAAAAGTAGCCAGAAGTAAAGGAGAACTGATGACAAGCACGCAGTAAAAGTATAAATCAACTATGAAGAAACTGACCTCAATCCGCCAGCTGAGCTAATGTTCACAATCAAGCCACTACGGTTATTCGCCATAATTCGCGACGCATATACGGAACAGAAATAGTGATTTCTGAAAAACACTGAATATTCAGTAGCTGTAAATAGCCTTTGTGATTAGTGCGTTGTTTGGCGGAAGGTTTGGTGTTGTTTGGTGCAATCAAATTCCGATACAGTATGTTTCCGAGATTTTGGCCCCGTTTATTGAAAGTTCATTTTCATGGTTCATTTTTTCTAATCAAACTAATGAAATAGAATGATTAAGGCTTTGAGAAGAAGTCAAACAGCAAAGGATAAGCGGGCTTCGAAAGAGACCTTCCTGATCGGGGAAACGGGGCCTTTTCAATTGTAACCCTTATGGTAGTAGCTCCAGCGAGTATGAGGGCAAATCCACGCACAAAAATAGAACGGTGATAAGAAGAAAACTTGCCTCAGTCCGACGTTGTTGACTTCGTCCCACATCTCTGGTGGACACTCGTAGAATGGCTTGTCTATCGAGCCCATAAGCGTCTAAATACAGCAGAGGTCAGCAGGTGGGTAAGTCTTAAGTTATTTGATTACCTAACAAAGGAGTGCAATCGGAAGTTTATATCTCGGCGTAGTAACCCGATCTACGCCCTGTGATACAACCGCTAAGTGTCAAGTACCCATTGAATACGTTAGCAACCCCACGACTGCTGTTTCTTGAAAGTTTTGCGGTTCTAAATGGTTACTGGTTCCAGGGTTTTTATCAGGCTCGTTTCATTTTATATTATTTAATTCATGTACGTAAGGTACATGTTCTAATAAATAAATAAGTAAATAAATAAATAGATGAGAAGGAACTGCAAGTCATGCTATTGCATTTAACTTACCGTTACTGCGGAATATGCATTATTGACAAGAATGTCCAGCTGTCCATTATGATCATGTTCTACTTTTTCAAAAAAAGCCTTTACTTCCTCCATATTAGAATGGTCAACATAGGCTGCTATTCCTCTTCCACCTCGAGACGTTACTTCTGAAATTGGCTACATTTTGTTTACACATTTAAAATCTACACCTTCATTAAAACCGGCTTGACTCTTATCTTTAAAATCTAGTAAGACTTCACAAAAAAAAGTAGAAACATACCGTTGGCAACCTGCTCTAACTTGGGAAGTTTATCGATTACGGCAGATTCACTCTGAGCGGGTTTCCTTCCGGTTATGTAGACCGTGGCACCGGCTTCACCCAGCTGCAATGCGATCCCGCGACCTAAACGACATGTACGTCGACTCGAACAATGAAGTTGGTTACTTTACTGGTAATTTTTCAATATAATCAGTTGAAAGTATGCTTCCAACAAGTAATGCGAAACATCCTCTTGATTAGAATACACAAATAAACTTTAAAAACACGTCGAAAGACAACAGGCCTCACCGATTCCTCGAGACGCTCCAGTGACAATCGCGATTTGCCCAGCCAGAGACATCTCTAAAATGGAAAACTATCAAGTTCTCCACACAAGTAACTTGCAGTTCCCTATACGTCGAAGGAAACACGAGCAGAAATGTGAGCGGTATCAAGTTCCTCTAGTCGTGGCTGCTATCAGTGTGATGACTAAAGATTGTCAGCTTGCATTTTCGCTAAACCCTGTAGCAATTTCGAGCCGCCCGCACCAAATTCATATAATACCGAAATGATTACGTAAGAAGATCTTCCTCCGTTCCAAAATATATCTCCATAAATTTTCGTTAAGCTGTACAGTGGAATGTGATAACCAAATTTCGAGCGATCGTTATTTGAGACGCCAAGAAGGTGTCACATATTTTCGCACCGAAACTTTTGAAAATCCTCATGTAGGGTTTGTAAGCCTCTCGGAACACGAATATAACACTTATATATCATCAATATCCGGACCAATGACTTCCATGCACTTTTTAAAAAAAAGTTTTGCAATATTGTAAATGTTTTCCAAAATCCAGCCGCCTAGCACACCCTATATGTAAGAATTTAAAACAAATCTTGAACACATCTGTTCCAGTTGAATGAATGTCAGTTCAAAAAAGAACGATTATGCTCAAACATTTCCTGTATTCTATACCTATCATCAGAAAGAGTATTAGAAGTTATAATGAAGCGGTAGAAGAAAAGAATGAATCCCAAAAGTCAGAAAGTCACCACACAAATATAAAACTAACTTTCATCCAGCTTTCGCCTTCGACAACAGCAAATTGAGCCACCCATACCTTCACATTTAATCTTTGCAAAAGCTTTCCGATATTGTCTGCAGTTTACAGTAACTCTCCCAGCGTTGAAGGACCCAAAGACTAGTTAGCGGCATCGCAGGCCATATGTTAAGTTCGACATGTTGGGATGAGTCAATATCCCCGGAATACCACTTACTGGGGCTAGAAGTAGTAACTTGTTATGAGGTTACCATTTCAATCAATACCTACTCATCGTAAGTCTCGTTGGCAGCACTCCACGGAGAGCTTACGGTCATATGAATGCAAAATCTAGAAAACCCATGAAAGTTCCACCGCGTATGACAAGTGGCCGAAAGATGGCGGTTAAGTATTTTTCTCAGAAACAACTCTGTAGAATGACAGTGTTTATGCTTTGCGTTGCAATGGAGAATAAGCGAACATTAGAGTGTATCGACTAGTCGGGAAGACCGGCTGCCGATCTTCTACTCTAACCGCGGGCGGTCAGCGCGATACGCCACTTTGGAAGCTGAAACAATCAGGGCGAAGTCAATAAGAGCAGAAACGTCTTGGAACCAATGTTCATTGGTCTCTTAGCAATTTTTTTCCGCAAAGGTTTACAACAGGTAATGTACATCGTTAAATGTGCGCTACTTTCGATTATCTCTAGATCTGTCTATCCTGACAAATCTATGATTACTAATTTCAGACGATTTCCGAGCATCATTAGTCATATCAGTTTTCTTTCGGTTACTTCCAGCAGTGTTACGCATCGCGCTGGGCCACACCCAGACGTACTAACGAGGGTGACGCAAACGAGCAGCATTTCATCACCACCATAGTGCTTTCTCCCATGAAACCTATTAACACCACAACAAACGGATCAATAATATTCGTGGAGCTGATAAACTAGTCGGGGAGAAATCAGAAGGGAATCTGAGAGCGTGCTCACCCTAAACACGGTGAAACAAAGGTATAAGGTGCTTTCCCCTTCAACAGGGCCAGGATGGGTGTACGGGGGATTGGGAGGATGAGGGGGAGCTTGGCCGAGTTGGATGGCTATCGACTACAGATTGAGTCCTCTTACCAAACGTGTGGAAGAGCGGCAGGTGGCAGTATGCCGTTTCTTCCCGATTGATTATGAAGCCGATAACGGAAAAAATGAAAAATTGCTATTGAAAATGATATTAAACAAAACAAATAAAAATGGATGAAGAACAAACTTGACTTTACTCTATTTTATAAAATAACATGACCCTCATTAGAGATAACAATACAATTCTACATTTTCATGAAGAAATTCTCAGAAATCTAAGGATGATGTAGCATAATCCCATGGAACTAACACAAATCAAGCGCGTTTCGGCTCAAAGGCTGATTACAAATAGAAGATGCGAAACAGGGAAAATTGCATGACAAACAACGAACAACCGCGGGCGAGAAACGAGCGAATCGATGCGACCGGCCAGAGTGTAGCGACGACGACGACGAGAAGAGCGAAAAAGTTAGTGTGAGGGAGGTCACATGGGTATGGAAAAAAACTCGTATGTTTTGCAAGAAGTAAGTACTATGTGGAAAGGGAGAACCGGAGCCGCGAAAGTATAAACAAATGCAAATCGCCCACAATGCCTTCAAAGTGTTTAATACGCAATTACCTGCGTACATTTAGCCTTCGTCCATGTTTCCCAGATACTTTTACTTTTGCAGAAAATCCATTTTAGCCAGGGAACGAAAACTCCGATGCTTCAATAGGTTTACTGCCATCAAAAATAGCTTTTCAGTCAGATTAGTATGTGGGAGAGAAGTTTGTAAAAATTTAGACTTCATATGTATATCGTCGGGCGGGTGGTATAGTAGCAGAAGGCTGCACTATCACACACGCATGGTGACGGATTCGAATCCCGGATCGATTTTCGCCCAAGCCAACCGAGCGTTCTACCCTCCTGGATCGGCCAATTTGTACCGGACTCGTCTTCGAGGATAAAAGCACTGACTCGTACATCGGTTGGCCACCGCGTGATTGTATAGGCCACATACGCATTCAACGGCAATGCGATTTTGTGTGGAGGTCTCATGCAGGTATGTTCTTATATAAGAGCAAAGGATTTCTAGGATTCAAAAATGAGTAAGCTTTCAAAAAGAGACCTTTTAGGCCCTTGACCGCGGAGAAAATGGTTCCCAAAACTTGCGAGTTAAGGACGAGGTGATGGCGAAAATGCAGATGGATTAGCTTTTAGACGTTCGAAGTCGCTACCTCCATCGATATCAAAACACAAAAAACACCTTTTAAACAAACTTTATTTGGAATAATTCAAAAATCCATTGCAAGAATTATAAAACAAGTAACTAGTTAACACTGGCTACGAAGAAAAGAGATACGGTAAAGCTTTTTTCTTTTCACTTCAAAATAATAAAACAGATTGTGTTCGAAGAGATGATCAGACCAATCTCTCGAAAATGTAGTCTACAGTTTCGTCCCAAAGCCGATTTTGCTTCGTAACTCGTTCGCGACATCCACGCTGAAATACTCAGATGAACATCTGAACACCTTGATACCCTCATCCCTCAAAAAAGGCCGGGAAGAATCAATTTCCCTTCCATTCTGCCTGCGTTATTGAGAACCAACCTAAGTGGACCGGACCCTTTATGAGATTTCCCAACTAAGGAGCAACCGTGGAGCTACTTGCTTGAGAGCTTCAATATGGAGTCACCGGTCGCTGGATATCCGAACTGGGGTGGCCGTATTTCTACCCGGATTCCCACTGGAAGTGTGAGAAATTTCATTGCATCTATCGTAATCTTCCACTGATTCTAGGAATTAAAGTCTTCCCAGGTCTCAGCACTCAATTGGATGGAACGAGCGCGGCAAGCCGTACGGGCAAGCTTTACACCTGATGAGTTTGTGAGCCCGATTTGCTCAAATTGTAATCAGCAAAGCAATCGTACCGATTCTGGCATCATTGAGATGAGTTTGCAATGTAATTGATCATCCACTTCGAGTACAGTTCCGGCATTTCTAAACAAGACCACCTCATAATCTCATGCAATTTGTTTTGAACATGAACGGAAGACACAAAGTCGACCTGTACAAATTACAATACATAGGAGCAGAGAAAAGTGTAAGAAGCTTTCGATTGGGTGTAACCCAGAAGCCATCAAGGCACATCTGGAATTGAACTCTCAGAGCGAACAAGTTTTTCCCGGAACTTTGAGGTAAGTGCATGTGGGATATGATTATCGGTTTTTACCCTTTTCTCTACCATCTTCTTCTTCTTGAGATGAGGAGTTCAGATTCCCAAAATTTCATTCTTTGAGCTTATTCCTTGACGATAATTGTGCTCACCTGATGTGCACGTACAATGAGTTCCACCCCAAAGCGTTCACAGAAATCGTCAATTACCTGGAAAATAAACTTCTAGCATTCAGAACAAGCCACCTGCAGTGCTCCTCATTGAGGATTTCCATTTCTAACGCTAAGACTCAAGAGGGCCGCTACGTCTAGAGCACCGGCTGATCTTGCCCTTAGTGATGCGAAAAAACCATTCAGATCGAGTGGGATGAAAGTTTTCACCCGAACTTGAAAGAAGGAGAAGTGCAAGTCCCGAAGAACGGCTAGGGATAAGGAGGGGTTCCCACTTTCTGCGCGAGATCAGCATCGCACCCACCACCTGCTACTCTTCTCCTTAATATCAGGTAGAAGTACCACCTCTACGTTTGTGGGCCACTTCCAACTAAATTTTCATTCAAATCTGTGTAAACTGGGATTAAGAAGAAGTATCGCCGTAAAGACAGACATGTGATCCGAAAGCAAATCCTGAGCCACGGCTACTCGTTCGCCAGTCCAAAATGTTCAAATCAGGATCGGCCCATAACATGTCGTTGATCACTCCACGGAATGGATTCCGCACTGGTTTCGAAGTGTTTCGGACATCCTGAAATGGCAATCAATCCGTCGGGCAATTGCTTTCAAGCTCTGCGCAGCGATTATCGATCGGTAATGGACTAGAGAGGATAGGATCGCTTGACAGTTCTGCGCATCTCCTCAGTGCTCCGTGAGGAAGCCGCAGAGGAATGTTTCTGGGATACGCCTAGTGCTTCATAGTCCACAGTCAGGGATGGCTGTTTTTAGGCCCAACGTCTATAACTTTCTTTTGTAAAAAAGGGTAACAATTCCAAGTTCAAATTGGTGTAACCCACGTCCAAAGAGTCCAAACTCGGTGACAGGCCACCATGCATACAGAGAATTTTCGTGGCTACCAAAGCCGACACTGGCAGATTGTTGAAGCATCTCTGAATGTGTTTGTTTTGACATCATGTACCTCAACATCCTGTAATGGCCTGACGAGGGAGGAAGTCACCTGGAACATTGCCCATATAGTTTCACCGTTTTCACCCAGATGCATGAGGCATTCATTCCAAAAACCGTACTTTCTATTGACCCGGGCACATTCATGATTCCCACGAAGAAGGTAGACGGATGACGGATAACAGACCTGAATAATATGCACTTAAATGACCGTTGCACAGTAGTAGTGTATGCCACGGCGATGTAACACTAACAAGAGATCTTCATGTTATATGACCTTCCTACATAGGTCCTAGGTACGTAGCAGATGTATCGAGAACAGTGTGCCTCTAAGCCACGCATGAAACGGTTGGTTTGTGAACCGAGAAGGTAGTGGAAAGGTAAGTGACTGAGGTTTCTTCTTGGGTCCCCATGCCTGGAAGTTCTGAAGATCTTGGGAGGCCATATAAGGGTGGTAACTTAAAGCTAGTAGAGAGGCAAACCAAGCAGGTATGTTTCACCTGGCTTAGGATAATGGTAAGAAAGAACCTATCAATCATTAAAAAAACCATGAGCTTACTTTGTATGCAAGCAGAAGCATAATACATTCTATCGACATCATACCCCTATCAACATAGTCACCTGAAATCGTAAGTTTTCTTTAAAAATCTTTCAAATTTCAATTTTTTCATTTGACCGATGGCAGAGAAGGTTGCCCATCAGTAACATTTCAGACCAAACTCTGCACACAGGAGATGGTGTATAGCTCCCTAACAGGCTGGACAGAATATGCTTCTTCTTCAATCATCCAGTTACCGAAAATGGTGATCTTACCGAGGAACAGGTATCTTTTTTCTGGTGGTCGTCCGATCAGTAGGAACATATTGATTAGATCATTGAATTGGCCATGAATATCGCCGACTATGATCACCGGTGGATCGACGTCGATCAATGTTTTCTCTGCTTAAATGAACATATATAAAAGCTATTAACACGATGTTAACATGGGTAGAGAACAGAAGAATGATTCGTTCGGTTTGCTGGGATGACCCTTATCTGGGATTTTCAGGCTAAACCTCCTCAGATGAGCTAGAGTTCATTGTCAGCCACTCACATGATAAAAGCAAATTCGCGTCTTGAATCACTGTTCGATATTCTGCCATAGTATATTCGATCTTATGAATCTGAATGCAGGTTTACCTGATCCTGGAACTCCAGATCAAAATTTTTTGTAATCGCTAACCCCGGGCTCGATTTGGTTGTAGTGCTTGTCGAGGAATTCCGGATAATCCATGTACTCAATAGATTTGAGTAGCGTACGTGCTTGAGGATGTTGCATTTGGGTCTTTTGTTGTGCTCTTAACTTCTAAAATTCATATTCACTAGCCAGGTATACATATGGGGTCCTGGAGCGATCAAGAAAGGCCACTGTGCATAAGATTTAGTCAAGTAGATACATGATCGCGCAAATATAGCGAGCGCGCAGGCGGCAGATAGATTGGCAAGCGAAGGAGCTCGGGAATGAGTGAATCCACGAAGCTGAAAGAAAGGCAGATAGACAGTGATACATGCTAAAATATTAGTAGATTTGGTTATAGGTGAGTTGCTCAAGAGATAGGAGTCTCGAAAGGTGTAAACACCGTTAGCAAGCAATAGTCATGAAAACGAGATAAAGCAGAAAGCTCGATAGGGCTCGATGGGCAGGTACAAAGTGGACTGAATAACTAACGATCGTTCGGCCTCCTGGAGTCTTCGGCACTGTCTGAAAAATCTGAATTTTGAAAAAAAACATAGGCTTCACTCAACAGGTCTCATAGCCGATTCATTCACAACACGGGAGCGGCACGCGACACTCGCACAAAATGGACGTCAGCCGCGAAATTGCGATGGTACCCGTTTATACTCGATTACAGACGCTATGCTATTAAATATGGTGAGCTAAATAGGCTTCCTCGAGTCGAAATGCGACTAAAAATTATCGCGCCGTTGAGCTGTGCAGCTAGCGATTTCTCAGGCATGGACCAGAGCACGTTAATCGCTGACTAGGCTGATCACGATCTAGGAACCCAGACAGCAATAAATATACCTTGTGTACTATAATCAAGGTTCCGGTAAAAAGGAAGGAGGACGGCTAGGCACATGAATAGACTCCTAACATTAAACTTGGGCGCTACTCCTTTTACGCACCTCACGTACACTACCTCAAAGCTCCACTATCATGGGTTTCTCAAATCTAACAAGCGTCTTAGAGGATTTGGTTGGTTTGGGTTCTGACTATGTTTGATGGAATTAGATGATTTTGATCAGTCTGAAGGTATATCTAGTGAGTTCAGACTTACCATAGCAGTACTCACTGATTCAGTTGTTTTCCTCACTCTGAAAACAAGGGTTGTGAATAAACTCCATTTTTCACTAAGTCTTCGGTATCATATACATCTTTCAATAACGGGCTTGGAATTGAAAGGGTAGGCAAGGTGTAGTCGCGAACGGCGCACGGTTCCTTTTCCGCGAAGACGAGTAGAAGGGTAGTAGAACAGTTAGGAGAGACGAAAAGACATAAAGAAGGAGAAATTGTGCAGTAGAAGCGTAAAAACCATAGTCCGAAGAGAGGAGAACTGTGTAGAGAAAAGGAGAGGTCGATAAATGTGGGTACCCAGAGCTTGGAAGTAGGCTCAGGGAAAAATGTGGAAGTAGAAACTAAGGAAGAGGCGACTTAAAAAGGTCTGAGGAATCGAATTTCTGAAGGAGTCTTTATTATCATCGTAACCAGTAAAAGTATAAACGATAATCGTACGTACAACGTTTTCATGACACTTGGTTCAAGCTTCATACGGACATCACGATCACTGAGCATTTCATCAGCATTCACTAACGGAGACCTGGTGGATTTCCTGCTTGCTCTGGAATTCGTTTTATTTTCACTTCAACGCTACCTTAGGGCTGACTAGGCCACTAAGCCTTCCACCCCCACGTCGAGATTCAAGACCAGATTGACGGAAAAGTAAAAAATAGTGAAGCACTGAATGTGGACCGGTCAAGCGACTTGTTGCGCTTATTGTTAGTCGAATAGTACTCAGACACCATTAAAAACCTCAGTAGGAGACGTACGCATGGACAACTCCGAAACATGATGTTTATCGGTGAGGGTTTTCAAATATTACACACGTTTTATTTATTTGTCTTTGCTACTAGTACAACACTGGCTGAAAGGATTTTGCATTCGTTCTACTTTCTCTAGATTTTCTAGGGTGCGAATGAAATGAATGGGATGTCTTGTTGAGGGGATAAACATGCAGTTTACTTCTGTCGTTATAATAGTTTATACTGACTCCTGGCAGCATTGACGCTCAGCACGAGTGGAACCGTTCCCTTCGAGGTTACTGTCTAAAGAAACATTTGTTCATCCTGTATAACTCCGAGAGGCTCTACAGAGACGCACCACTCCTTCAGGGGAAAGTCCTGGAAAACTTTTAATCGTAATCTTACATTGATCCGTTAGTGCTTTAGCCAGTGTTGATCTACCCAGTCGATTCGGTCGATCCCTCGTCCGTGGGCGCTCGCTTTTATAGCCTGCGCCCTCTTCGCTGTCCATTTTGTCTGTTTGATTTTTTGTCAGTCCCTCTACTGCTATAGGCGATGGCTTCTTTTCGACCCATCGATGCCAGAAATGGAATCGATCCCATTCAAGTGACAAGGTCAGATTAGGAGCAGCCCATTTTAGGGATTTCGACCATATTTCGTGTATTCATAATTATAGATAAGTGCTGATTCCTTCTATGGAGTTTATTTTGAAAAATTAAGGATCTGTAGAGCGGCCACTCACTGAAAGCTTTCCCATGTTGGGCATTTCTATGAAGACAAATTTTACTTGGTTTGGTAGCATACGGCTTGGAAAATGAAACTGCGCAACCCAGAATGTAAGGACAGCATGCCTGCTTCGCGTTTCATACAATGTGTAGAAGTAGTAAGTCCCCATGTCCCAAGTTTGTAATAATTACGCATCGCGAGCGTATGAGGAGACATTCATATCCCATGCCATCAATTCTCCCGAACACGAAAACTCGATTGAGCAGCAACGAGCAGCATGAACCCACAACAATTCGCTCTTCACCTGGGGCTGATCTGAGTGCACTGCACTAGAAATGGGTATAATTTGTGTGCCTATGCTTACCAAGATGAAGCAAGGTATCAGATTGAGAAGGCTCAATTGAAATTTGTACGAAACTCACGCATTGAGCATGGGAGTTTTGGCCATGGACCTATTCTTAGGAGTAGTAGTTGGATGCTGAAAAATTGAGAACTCAGGAAAAAAATTCATTGCCATATGATGGACATGTTCATAGTAGATATAAATGGATTAAGAACCCATGGAATATCTTCTGTAATAAGTTATTGAGGGCAATGAAGGCTGATCGTCTCGAACAAAAAAAGTTATTTGGGATAGTGTCGTATGGTTGCTGACCCGGAAGTCCTTGGAGCTTTTTGTATCTGCTGAAGAGCAGAAATGTTCAGTTCCCTATCTGTATCTGGAAAAGCTTCAGGGACAGCGAAATTGGAGAGAAAGAGGTAATTGGAGGTATTGAGCTCATTTGCAAGCGACCCAACCAAGGAGAGCTCAACTTTTTGGCCGCTGTCAACTTATAGGAGCTGTAGTCGCCCATGGCTGCGCTTAAGATTCACAATGTTCAGAATTTTCCCCCCCAAGTATTTTGAGGTGCTCACCGCTGTTTTGACGGACTTTATAGAATGTGCCGACGGAGTCTTCAGCGGTAGCATCGTAGAAGCGGCAACTCAGAACTAAACATTACTTGTTGTTAGCGTTCTTGGATAGCTAATATTATCACTTTATCAGGAAAATATTTGGCAAAAGCACATGATACACCATGGCAACTCGTAATCGGGCTCTCCATGACTATGACTACTGAGATTCAACTGTTCTAATCTACGTTCTAATTGTTTGAAAGCAGTATCGATGCCTGTTCTGGGGACCTTCCCTTTTTCCGATTGTCTTAATATCAGTTTTAGATTTTGTTGTGTAGAAAGAAAAGCCTCGCAGTCAGGGAGCTTGAGTGGAGAACTTCGATTCGAAGCATACTTCAGTTCTCCGCTGGTCTCAAATGCAGCTTCGCTTCACCTGTCGGAATTTGAAATCATTCTTCCTGGTCCTTCCTGATGGTGAGATCAGTCTTACCCTCTACGTTTGTTAGGAATGGCGATCGTATGTACTTGAATGCGTGATTGTCGATGAGCTAGTAATATCTATTCGCAGAGAATATCTCGAGTCTACTGGTGGGCCTCTGATGTGTGGAAAGCAGTCATACTTTGAGCTCCAGGGATTCGATTCGTCGACACTACTGTACTGGAAAAGAGGTACTGTTTGTAGCTCTCACACTTCCATCTGAGTCTATGGCGTACTTCGACTTCATCTTATCCATTTTTACACTTGAATCGTTAAGACTAGCTATCGCATATCCGATGGCGTTCACTTTTATGGTGTGTGAGTCCGTCCGAAAATTGGAATCCAACTGTCATTTGTGACATCGCCGATGTTTATAGGCGATCGCTGCGGCTATCGTAATACGGTGGAAGGTGCGACCACTAGAGCTCATGTGCTGGAATTGCCTTTCTAAATTACATCCATCCAAATTATCAAAATCATATGCAGACCACTTTGCAGCTTTGGTAGTAACACAAATCTTATGGATTAGAAATTTCTCCTCTCAGGTGACCCCATAGATCGGGCGTTCTTTACAGAGAGAATACTTCAGAGGCAATAGGACATCCTTAGTCTGGTCCTGCCCAGGCCAACTTATCTCCCGTTCTTCCAGTCGGTTAACAGAGAAAGCAGTTTTGTACACTGTAATACACCTCCGACTCATATTGACAGTCCATTGAGCTTTTGTGTAGTACTACAATTCCAGATGGTAATCGAGTAAACGGCGTATATCGAAGGCTCCTGTCGTCAGTATGTGGATTGTGATAATGGTTAGGCGCTGAATGGTCAGTTCTGTGTCTTTTTTCTGATCCTGTGCCTCTAGCCCTACTGCTGCTAATATTAAACTGTATACAAATAACAATTCTGTTCGAATCAAATCAGAGGCCAGAGCGAAAGGGAGGTGCATGGCGTATCCTTTTATCATCTGATCTATCTAAATGTGATCATTTTTCACCGGTGCTTGAACGGTCACATCGCATCATTTATGCATCATCGTGCGTTTACGACTGTGTGTGATAGTGCCCGTTAGAAAGTTAAACGAGACAAAGGACATCAAGCCCCTCGAAGACTTTTCATTGATGACCGTATCATTACTGACCAATTTTACGGCTGCGAGGAATAGTACTTCCGCAAATTTCTCCATTCAGATTAGCCTACTGTGCCGATTTCTAACAACCTCATTTTCAATAGACAGCTAAAGTCCTCTAAGCTCATTTAGCTGGTTGGTTGCAGAATTGAAGGAACTGAAGTGACCAGAAAAACAAACCAACAGCTTGCAACCACAGTGTCGTACTAGCTATCCTGATGCAAGTTAAATCGAAGTTGTACAATAAATTCACGATGAACAGTCTCTCATACATGAACAGCTCTCAGTAGACGAATAATAAATATTATAGCGCTTTCAAGGTCCAGCCTAAGACGGAGAGGAAAACCAAAAAATCTTAACTTTTTTTGGCCTGACTGAATTCGCTCCCTTAATTTTGTAAATTGTAGAGCAACGCCTTATTTATTTGGACAAGCAGTCGGAAATTTGGGACGTTAGAGGACATCTTTATTGTTATCACTGCCTTCAATATCCTCTCTGGCGAAAAGATCCCCGGGGTCTTTTTCCAGCTGTCGCTCACCCGGTGTTTACCGTAGAACAGAGTACTGTAGTCCACATGATTCAATGCGATGGATCCGTTAGTGGCCACCGAATGAACGACCGCCTTCCGATATGAGGAGCTTCGCTCGCTAGCCATCTCCTCCATACGCTTGATCCCTCGTGGGGGATGTTCCACCTTCAATGGATGCCGATTCAAGAACAAGAGGAACCCCTTACAAATTCGTCTTATATCATTCGTCCGCCCATCGGCTTACGTTAACGTCCCTGCAGCTATGCTTACCCAGCATGAAAGTTTTCTCTACTTAGCACTATTAAACGGTAAGTGTTGTTAACGACTGGAGCACTTTTAGAAGTAATGGGAGGCAATCCTCAGGTTGAGGTGAGTGCTTTTTGGTAGGCTTTTGTAGGGAGTTCAGGTCAGTTCCAGAGACTTCATGTGACTGGTTGATTCATTTAATCCTAAATTACCTTGGACTATACCTTCAGACCTTTGTGATTCTCATTTGAATTGATGATCATCTCGATGCTGATTGGGAAAGGAACGGCTGACTCTTTCCGAGGAGAAATTTCCCTACTAATTTCTAATTTCTTTTTTTCTGGCGTACTTACAGAAAGTAAATAAGGACAGCCAGCTAAAGTTTGCTAACTCCTCTCTTCAGTTGTTTTATTTTTGACCAATGTCAATCGGCCCGATGGCCGTTAAAATCAGAAAATAGGATCAATTTTTTCGTGGGGTTCGATTGAATAAGGCAAGGCCTTCACTTCAACTTTTACATATTCGAGTGTTTTTTCAGCGCTTACAGTTAACTACGTAACATCGACCGTGTCACCCAGCAAAGTGGAAAGCATGAAAAAGGTGGCAATGACTAAAGAAGAGCTCAAGAGAATTCATCAACTTCATTATGGTTGGTATATTCAAGCAGTCAGCGCATTACTCGGAGCGATTGGAAAGGAGCAGTACATGAAAATGGATCGGTAGGTTATTTATTAGTTAGTTCTTGGAAAGTGAAGCAATGAAAGCAATGAAATCGAGATGAGACTGTTGAGATTTACTACGACAGTTTTTCGATATAATATCACTGAAGGAAATTATCGAATGTCTTTTATAATTTTCAGAATTATGTCATCCATTCATTTCATTCCGAAACAATATGGGGGAATAGCGGGAGCGGAACATATCATTTTTGATATTTCCAGATGTAATGTGGGAAAGGCCTTGTGGGGGGGGGGTGTTTGGTTCACAGTAAGCCTTCTTACAATTAACCTTCAATCTGAGTTATGTGAATTATGCAAAAAAGCAGTAGAGCGGCTCAGATTTGTCATACCCTACTCTTTCTTCTCCTCCTTCTCTTCTCTTCCTCTCTCCACACCATGTTGGCAGGCGTTTATTTCTTACAAGTCTTTAGAGCTCATGAGGGAACCCGATGCCTTCATTGAATTTCTTCGAACAACTTCTCACAAAAACTTTTCAAATGTCAAATAACTATGAACCCCGGGACCTTTACTCTTCCAGGATTATGCTTTTTCTGATTGATTTTTTTCCTTTTAGAAATAACCGCCGCGCTTTTGTGGCCTGCTTGGATAACATTGAAAAGGAGCACGACCTGCAGTCGGGTGCTAAATGTCTTGTTAAAGCTTTCGATAAACAGCTGGTGAGTACCGTAGCCGAAAGAACTCAAAATTTTTTTTAGCGGTTAAATTCATTCAGGTGAAATCGTATCCATATGCCCTCTATCGTCGCCAATATGATTTTGTGGATAAAAATCTAAAAAGACCGGCTGTTACGAGGAAGAAGAAGCTGATCCGTAAAGCCGTCAAAAACTTTGCCAAAACGAGAGCGGCCAGATTGTTGAAGTTGAATTTTGTTAAGAAACCACCGAAGTTATTGAGGAAAACGTCTATGACAAGACCAAGGTTTGTTCTCGATTCCTCGATTTTGTCGTCAAAAAAAAATTAAATCATCAGCAGCTTGGGTGGATCAACTCATTGGAGACCTAGTTATACGAAATTTGCCTTTCACAATGGTAATATAGCATGTAAAAGATCAGAAGGTTCCTCCTATTTGTTCTGTGAGTCATCTCTTGTTTGCCAAAGAAATTGCGCTCAGGAGCGCTCAAAAAAAGCCTAACGAATTCCCATCCCTTCCCAATGATTGCAAGGTTGACTGGACCAACTGAATACAGTTTTTCTACTTTTTTAGGAAACCGCCGACCCAGGGTAATGACTAACCGTCGTTTCGATTGTTCGAGGGGCAGTTTTGGGTTTTCGAATTGCACACACCTTGTCGCCGCACCCATCACTCCTTTACAGCTTCCCCCGTGAACAGCTATAAAACTTTGCAACATTGTAAATCATGAACCGATCTCGAATTCTCTTGTCTGGGATGTGGACACGCAAGAGGACTCTAGAAGGCTCTTTGGTAATAGTCTGTTAGGGAACTTATGTAATTTACAACAAACACAGTTCTCATGTGATCGACACTTTTATGGAGGAAGGAGAAGGAAGGAGTAATTCCTATCAAAGTTCAGACTCCTTCTTTACCTTCTAGGAACCCTCTATCTTACCTTGTTGGCTGAAAACTCAAACTTAACACCTTCTTCTTACAAAGTTAGGATAAAGGGTCTGGGGAGGAGAGTCTCGTCCGAATACGACTTCCTTTCAAAATCGTGGTGGCGTTTTGAATGTGCATGTGACCTAAACGATGAATTGCGGTGGCTAGCCGATGTACAAACCAGTGCTTTTTATCCTCGAAGACCAGTTTGGGACCGATTTGTCGATCCCTGAGGGATGGAAAGCTTGGTTGGCTTAGGCGGATATGATCCGGAATTCAAATCCGTCACCAAGCGTGTGTGGCAGTGCGCGACCTGCCACTACAGCACCAGAATGTAGTTGTACTTTGAAGTCAGTTTAGAGCATTACATATATATTACTCATAAAAAAAGTATTTTAATCTGATTGAATAGAATGTTTTGTTGAAAGAACCTTTCTTTGGAAGATACGAAATGGCTCATTGAGTTTCCAGATCAACGATTACACTTTGTACTAAGAAATGCCCTTGCCCTGTTTACTGTTGAAAGTTGAGTAAACTGAAAGAGTCATTCGGTCAGACGAGAAGACGACCTGCTTGAGCTATTACTGAACGAAAAATGTACTTTCCGGAGAAGTTCTGCCCATGCGAACTACTGTACGCTGTCATAAAATGAATGGAGTGTCGAGATAACGCGAAGCCCTTCTATGTATGGAAAGACCAAATCTGCAATATTCTCGTCTAGAATTAAGTAACTAAACAATCGTAGAGTATTATGAGTAGAAGCCAGTCCCATGTTTGCTCCCAAAATTAATCCTCTAACCTCCCAACCCCTCCTCCATTGATCCATTTTCAAGAGGCGTAGGACAAAGCAAATGCTTATGCCAAGTTTCGAAGTTGACTTTGTTCTCAGCATGGATAGCGCTCATCCATTATTCTAACAATACCACTGCTACTGGCTCCTTGAACGTTCGCTTCGAAAACATTGACCATTCTGTTAGTTATTCTTCCTTTAAAAGAAGTGCCAAAGCTTTTCAGGAATTCAAGACAACGAGATACTGTAAAGAAATCGAGGTTGAAGGCGGTGTTACTCAAAAAGAGAAAACGTAATCGACCGATACGACGGACAAAGAGGAATGTATTGTCGCTTTACCATAACGTAGGTCACTGCAGCGCTTGGCGCCATCCTATACTTCAAAAAAGTTATTTTTGAATTCAATGAGATTCCAGAATCGTTGGCTTTCAGAAGGTCTTCATTCATTTATAAACAACATGAACCAATCATAAGTGAGCATAGGATATTATCCCATGTCTACTTACTTAACCGCCTATTGTATATACCAAAAGCTAGGACATTCAGAACGAAATGATTGACGAGGCGAAGCGAATTGATCGTATGGATTCACCGTTTAGACCGATCAATATGAAATCCATACCATCGCTTGTAACTCCGAATAAAACACCTGTGAAGGTTAGTGAGGTGGTTTTAGAGAAGGTCCATAGCTGATTGATCAGAAAGCGGGTGGAAGCGTACTCATTAGAGGGGACCGCTCACTGTGCTCTGCACTTCCAACTCTGAATATCAGGGCGCAAAGAAGGATGAAACACTGGGTTCGCAGACTCATACTCCGCACTTCAGTGAGGGTGTTGAGCCAGAGGAATGCCTTTTTCTGGGAGGATGTAGAGGGGGAAGTGGCGAGCATCAGGATGGCTGAGTTTGTGCGAAAAAATTGGAATGAACCAGGTGCCACGATACTATCCAACTGTTACAGGCTTGCGAGGACGGTGTTCTGCGAGCTCTGCTTTCTATCTCTTAGTTTTAGGGACAGTAGAGCCCTTCGTACTGACTACATCTTGACCAAAAAGCTCTTTAGGGCTCAAAAATTGAATTTCAATTACCAAAACTCAAAGAAAATCTTGACAAATCAACATTGCAGGTACTGACCAAAATGCTCGGATCGATTTGGAGGGTAGCAAACAATCGAACAGCTACGGATCAAATAAGTATCCATAATTCGTTTAAAAACTTGCAGCAGGTGACCTGTAGCTGTATTTGGTCTTTACACTTCTATTATGAGTTACTCCTAGCGAGAATTTTGGTAGTCAATTAATCAGTGGGGCTTGAATTTTTTCGGACAATTTGGACGCAGAAAAATTTAGAAATTGTAGTAGTCGGGTAGCTTGGAGGGTACCAACTACCTGATACAATGGATCAAAATACTGGTTGATTTTTCCGAATGAACGACGCCCTCTACCCTTGTGAATTCACTCAGTCCATTAGTGGTAGTCTCGTAATGAGTCATTAACTGAGGCATCTTCATCACTAATACATCTGGTCATTGTATGGGCCATATCTAGGTACCATTACGATTTTCAGCAGCCGAATGCATGGCTCATTTCTCAGCACGAATGATCAAAATTGGAGGGCATCCACTAGTCGAATAGTTTTGAACGATCAAAAATGAATGGCATGTCACAGCAGATAGTGAGATAATGAGGCGAGGGTAGAAAATCCGTAGAAAGAAAGGAGGGGGATCGCAATCTTCCCCTTCAAGGAACACGTCTCTCCCATTGCTCATTTGCCTCCAAATAGCGAGACTCGAGAAAAAGGTCTTACTGTTCTGTGCGAGATGTAAATAGATGAAAAACCCAGTCAGCCTGCTTCCTGGCCTTTTCGGATATTGGTTTTGATTTTATTTTGTGGAGGATTGATTGATGAAGTTGGTGATTTCGTTGCTTTCTGACCAGAGATATTTTTCAGCTACAAGCGAAAGTCTCAGAAACGAGGAATGCTGGGCAGTTTAAGCATCGCATGTTGGACATGGTGGTCGGCAAAGACAATCCACTTCGACGAAGGAAAAGCTTCACTGACAGGTAGTTGCACTCGAACTCAAGCTTACTACATTTATCAGTCCATTTTATTGGTCAAAGATTGAGAAGCCCCTCTGGCACGTCCCTACCCCACTCAAGTCAGAAAATTTCTGAAAATCAACCCATTGACGACCGCGTGGACCGCCGGCGGGACCTCATATCGTGCTCCCGGGACCGCGTAGCCTGTATACGGGCCACGGAGTATTTTTGGTGTTTCCAACCAATTTTGGATTTTTTGCCGCTATCAAGTAACAGCAATATCAACGGCCTTCTAGAAAATCTTGAGGCACAGTGGTCCAAGAAATTGTTTGCTTTCAACGATAGAAGCACAAGAAAGCAAAGTTTTGTGTGAGAGCTATAAGAAAAGCTGAAAAATGGAGCGTTACCAACTGTTTTACTGCACATACCTCCTGTGATAATTCAGACTAATTTGAACCCATCCTTCCAACTTGTGACTTCTTGGCATGATTCATAAGCACGATAGTTTTCTTCGTGATGTTCCTTGAAGCAGCCAGTGCATCTTCTACTGTCCTTTTTCGACTGCTTACTTTCCGACATGTAGGATCAGAAAAGTTTGTCGAGAATATTTCGAAAGCGAGATTCTACCGGCTTGTCTTATGTTGGTTGAGGTCAATACTTCCTTTGTGTCACAAAAAAGTCTTGGAGAATAAGCCGACATCCAGTTTAGATCTGAACGCTTTCATCAACAGATCCTTTTGGGTTTTTGTATGTACCCCCCAACGGTTATGGGATTATTTGCTGGATTCATTCACCCCCCCCCCCCCTTCTCCCCATCCCCTGCAGAGCTAATTTGTCTCTTATCCTTCCATTTCAATCCCTTACTTTGCAGGCAATCGAGCTCTCCTTTATATTTTGGAAGGTATTGATGTTCCAAAACGGTTTTTCCCGTAGTAGCGACTACACGCTTTTCTCATCCTGAAGTCTGGGCTAATCCAGCCGGTTTTGAAAATTATCACAATGATGCTATCTGCTTCTAACAAATCCATCGAAGGTTGAAGGAGAAAATCCATATCTCATGTCTGGACCTGGGGCCTCGATTCCGCACGCTACGAAGGTTCAGAAATGGTTTGAAAGAACATTCCCTTCTAGAAAACAACAAAACAGCAGTAGATGCCAAATTGCGGATGACTTATCACTGACACTGACATGTCAGCACGGACCGGATACAAGGCAAGGGGAAGCCCTGAGTGGTAGGAGAGCAACTGCTGCGCGAAGGGTGGCTCACTGTAAACTTTAGCACGGACTGGCTACAAGGCAAGGGGAAGCCCTGGATGGTAGGAGAGCAACTGCTGCGCCAAGGGTGGCTCACTGTAAAATTTAGCACGGACTGGCTACAAGGCAAGGGGAAGCCCTGGATGGTAGGAGAGCAACTGCTGCGCGAGGGGTGGCTCACTGTAAACTTTAGCACGGACTGGCTACAAGGCAAGGGGAAGCCCTGGATGGTAGGAGAGCAACTGCTGCGCGAGGGGTGGCTCACTGTAAACTTTAGCACGGACTGGCTACAAGGCAAGGGGAAGCCCTGGATGGTAGGAGAGCAACTGCTGCGCGCGGGGTGGCTCACTGTAAAGTTTAGCACGGACTGGCTACAAGGCAAGGGGAAGCCCTGGATGGTAGGAGAGCAACTGCTGCGCCAAGGGTGGCTCACTGTAAAGTTTAGCACGGACTGGCTACAAGGCAAGGGGAAGCCCTGGATGGTAGGAGAGCAACTGCTGCGCGAGGGGTGGCTCACTGTAAAGTTTAGCACGGACTGGCTACAAGGCAAGGGGAAGCCCTGGATGGTAGGAGAGCAACTGCTGCGCCAAGGGTGGCTCACTGTAAAGTTTAGCACGGACTGGCTACAAGGCAAGGGGAAGCCCTGGATGGTAGGAGAGCAACTGCTGCGCCAAGGGTGGCTCACTGTAAAATTTAGCACGGACTGGCTACAAGGCAAGGGGAAGCCCTGGATGGTAGGAGAGCAACTGCTGCGCGAAAGGTGGCTCACTGTAAACTTTAGCACGGACTGGCTACAAGGCAAGGGGAAGCCCTGGATGGTAGGAGAGCAACTGCTGCGCGAAGGGTGGCTCACTGTAAACTTTAGCACGGACTGGCTACAAGGCAAGGGGAAGCCCTGGATGGTAGGAGAGCAACTGCTGCGCGAGGGGTGGCTCACTGTAAACTTTAGCACGGACTGGCTACAAGGCAAGGGGAAGCCCTGGATGGTAGGGAGAGCAACTGCTGCGCCAAGGGTGGCTCACTGTAAACGTTTAGCACGGACTGGCTACAAGGCAAGGGGAAGCCCTGGATGGTAGGAGAGCAACTGCTGCGCCAAGGGTGGCTCACTGTAAACTTTAGCACGGACTGGCTACAAGGCAAGGGGAAGCCCTGGATGGTAGGAGAGCAACTGCTGCGCGCGGGGTGGCTCACTGTAAAGTTTAGCACGGACTGGCTACAAGGCAAGGGGAAGCCCTGGATGGTAGGAGAGCAACTGCTGCGCCAAGGGTGGCTCACTGTAAAGTTTAGCACGGACTGGCTACAAGGCAAGGGGAAGCCCTGGATGGTAGGAGAGCAACTGCTGCGCCAAGGGTGGCTCACTGTAAAATTTAGCACGGACTGGCTACAAGGCAAGGGGAAGCCCTGGATGGTAGGAGAGCAACTGCTGCGCGAGGGGTGGCTCACTGTAAACTTTAGCACGGACTGGCTACAAGGCAAGGGGAAGCCCTGGATGGTAGGAGAGCAACTGCTGCGCCAAGGGTGGCTCACTGTAAACTTTAGCACGGACTGGCTACAAGGCAAGGGGAAGCCCTGGATGGTAGGAGAGCAACTGCTGCGCGAGGGGTGGCTCACTGTAAAGTTTAGCACGGACTGGCTACAAGGCAAGGGGAAGCCCTGGATGGTAGGAGAGCAACTGCTGCGCCAAGGGTGGCTCACTGTAAAGTTTAGCACGGACTGGCTACAAGGCAAGGGGAAGCCCTGGATGGTAGGAGAGCAACTGCTGCGCCAAGGGTGGCTCACTGTAAAAGTTTAGCACGGACTGGCTACAAGGCAAGGGGAAGCCCTGGATGGTAGGAGAGCAACTGCTGCGCGAGGGGTGGCTCACTGTAAACTTTAGCACGGACTGGCTACAAGGCAAGGGGAAGCCCTGGATGGTAGGAGAGCAACTGCTGCGCGAGGGGTGGCTCACTGTAAACTTTAGCACGGACTGGCTACAAGGCAAGGGGAAGCCCTGGATGGTAGGAGAGCAACTGCTGCGCCAAGGGTGGCTCACTGTAAACTTTAGCACGGACTGGCTACAAGGCAAGGGGAAGCCCTGGATGGTAGGAGAGCAACTGCTGCGCGCGGGGTGGCTCACTGTAAAGTTTAGCACGGACTGGCTACAAGGCAGGGGAAGCCCTGGATGGTAGGAGAGCAACTGCTGCGCGCAGGGTGGCTCACTGTAAAGTTTAGCACGGGGACTGGCTACAAGGCAAGGGGAAGCCCTGGATGGTAGGAGAGCAACTGCCTGCGCGAGGGTGGCTCACTGTAAACTTTAGCACGGACTGGCTACAAGGCAAGGGGAAGCCCTGGATGGTAGGAGAGCAACTGCTGCGCCAAGGGTGGCTCACTGTAAAGCTTTAGCACGGACTGGCTACAGGCAAGGGGAAGCCCTGGATGGTAGGAGAGCAACTGCTGCGCGCAGGGTGGCTCACTGTAAAGTTTAGCACGGACTGGCTACAAGGCAAGGGGAAGCCCTGGATGGTAGGAGAGCAACTGCTGCGCCAGGTGGGCTCACTGTAAAGTTTAGCACCGGACTGGCTACAAGCAAGGGGAAGCCCTGGATGGTAGGAGAGCAACTGCTGCGCCAAGGGGTGGCTCACTGTAAAAGTTTAGACGGACTGGCTACAAGGGCAAGGGGAAGCCCTGGGATGGTAGGGAGAGCAACTGCTGCGCCAAGGGTGGCTCACTGTAAAGTTTAGCACGGACTGGCTTACAAGGCAAGGGGAAGCCCTGGATGGTAGGAGAGCAACTGCTGCGCGAGGGGTGGCTCACTGTAAACTTTAGCACGGACTGGCTACAAGGCAAGGGGATGCCCTGGATGGTAGGAGAGCAACTCAGACAACACCGTATACTTCTGCTTCCCACGCGCCTTGCTTTTTTCCCTCCAGTACTGTAAAGGATAGAGGGCACAGCGTTTCTAATATTATCATCTTCAGCTCTGCACGTGGTTTTGTCCGTGGCATTCAGGCATCTTTCTGACCTCCCAACCCCTTCGCAGATCCTTTGGGAGCTGGGATTTCGAGCTGATATCGTTCCCTAAACGCTTTTCTATGAAGGTTTCGCGATTTGATGCCTGAGCGAAGTGTTGACGAGAGTGTGTACGGCCTCGTGGACACTGTCTCCAAGCATACGAATGATGTCAATCCGCAATTCCTGTCGCCTCGTTTTCTGCCATTACTGCCGAGCAAGTACAGTGCTGCAAAGTAGGTTTATATCATTTTCCCGACAACTTCTGCCAATCATTCGTTCCCCGATTCTTGCAGGTAATTATTATACAATATTCAGTATAACAATATAAACGTCTTTTAGTGATTATGTATTCAGATCGCTGCTCTCACCAGATTTGTTTCCTTTTTACAAAGATGACACTGGTAATAGTGTACTGCCAATCCCAGAAGTGCTCGAAAAGTCTGGTCTGGATGGTAAAGATCGTGGTGCCGTTCTGGAGCTGATCATGGATGTTGCTGGTAGGCACGAGATTTTACGGAGCTACTTGGCTATATGTAACTGGCTACGAGACCAAGTATAAATTATTTCAATAAAAAAAAAACTCGGAAGTGTCAGAACGAAGGGCAAAGTAGGCCTACTCAAAAATCGGCCCTAATTTTTCGTGTAAGTTTTGCTTGATATGGTTTACCGCTCAGCAGTTCTTATGGTCACAACAACGTTTTCTAACCAAACAGCGAAGATGGCAATGGAACTAGGCTCTCGTTTTCTTCATTGATTTCGTTTTCAGTTCAGTTCCCAGACAGGGAGGAACACTGGGATGGATTAGGGTTACTAGGCCTTGATATCCACTTATTCGGTGTTTAAGCGTATTTTCCGGGAAAATGCTAAGTATCTTCGGTTAATACGTAATGAGTTAGAGTACATTAGAGAGGACTTCATTGCAAGATTTCAGTGCATAATTCATGTTGGACTAGTGTTGAGCGGTTAGCATTTTTTGTATTCTGATCAGCTTCATTCAGGTGTGAATGATATCGTTGAAAAGTCGCTGAATCTTATGAAGGACATGCAGCGAGTGGGATTGGACAAAGATTTGCTATCGATCACAAATGCAATCGATAGGGCATTCATAGCACTGGAAAGGACCTTAAAAGCCGACCAACGACGGGATCTTGCAGGCCGTCAATACTCATATCTTACAAAGGATCAGCTGATGCAATTGTATGGAGAGAATGGTGGGCTCTTTGAAGTACACTTTTGAGCAATTTTTGCTTTCCTAACCTGCCCAAGTCTGGGGTCCCTGCTTCAGACGCTTCTGAACGTTGATTTCTAAAATATAAGCTGTCTGATAATTTTGATCTTCTTCACATTCTTTAGGTATCATGAATACCACTACAGCCAGTCTGCCCTTTGACGTCGATGAGTTCGACTCCATGAGTAAATCAGAAAGAGACGAAGCGTTAAAGAACACCATTCGCCTCATGGCTGACGATCCTAAAGCCCTGTATCGGCAACGACGTCAAAAGCGAACGATTAAAATTCAGTACTTCCGACACACCACACTGGCACCTTACGCATTCGCTCCAACGATTAATGTTGTAAGTTTCTCCTGTGTGTTTTAGACCACTACGTATAGCCAATGTTACCCGGATAGACTGGGCGGAGCTGCAGCTGCGTGCGGTCGCGGGGCGTTTAGCTGGCGAGAAGTTTGTGACGCTGATTGCTACTATTGCGGGTGGATACTTTGTTATTCCCCCTTGCTACGCTAATAAGTGACAACCGCCTATACCTGCAACTACTTGGACGACCTATTTCATGATAATTTTGGGGTATCCTTCTGGAGCGAAGGTGTTGGTGGAGAATAGCGTATTGCTGGCGAAGAAAGTGAGGAAGTCAGAGCAGGTTGCGAAAGAAGAGGTGCGTGGCCAAAATCATAGTGTGTAATTGAGGGGCTAGTCGACTACAGTACTCCAGAAATGCCAGAAATCTTTTCCTTTCCACTGTCGCCATGGGTCACGACTGATTGTTTCAATTTTCAGCATAAGTACTCCATTGCCAGTGGTGCGGCCCGTACAGTTTTCTTAAAATAGGTCTTTCTATGGGGGTGAACGTGAGAAAACCGGATTTTGAGCGGTTATCGCGCCCTCTCCAAACCGCTTTTAGACTTGATAGCGCTTCAATATGGCATACTTGGGAGCCACAAGTAAACCCTGTTTAGGAATCTCGAGAACCAATTTCATCGTGTACTGTACCTTTAGCGCTACACCCTGTCAGTTCATATGAAACATTAGAATGCAAATAAATGAAATTAACTGACAATTTAATTGTATTACAGTTGAACATACTCGGTCCAGTCACGTTATCGCCAAGTTTGTTCTCTCCCAATGTGCTTTCACCGCTTCTACTGAGCCCACCAGTGATCTCGCCGCAGGTCAATCTTGATTTACAAGTTCTCTTCAGGGTTCTTGCTATCCCCTCCGTTTTTTAGGTTGGCAATCCGCTGATTTTCTCGCCTTACGTGCTTGGACCGAACACGATTTCGGCGGCAGTGATGAATGCCTATGTGTTCTCGCCATATGTACTGTCACCGAACGTCATCAATCCGTACGTGCTGTCTCCGCTGATCCTATCACCGTATGTGCTGTGCCCAGACGTCGTCTCACCGACCATTCTATCCGGTGTCGTCCTTTCACCATCCGTTCTCTCTCCATCTATTTTCACCGAATCAGCACTATCAATTAACGTGCTTTCACCATCAGTTCTTTCCTAATTGTCTGTATGGATGACTGTGGCCCGGCTGAGAACCAGACGATTTTCGAACAAGAAGCACTACATAATGAGAGGGGTGGGTACTGAACTTAGTGGATTTTATCAGGTGATGCGAGAGAGTGCTATTCAAAAGAAGCCCTGGATTCTGGCCAAGCGTGGCTTTGTTGTGAAATTGAGTCCCCATCTATGCAAACCCCGATTTTCTTCTTCAAGTGCCGTTCCCGTGCCCTCCTACTGCGTCTTCTATGGCGAGGGTTCAGGGAATGGAGAGGAAGGTGAGGGAGCTCCTCACTCGCTTTGAAAACCTGTTTAATTCCAAAAAACTCCATTATCACGCTTAACCTAAAAAGCGGTCATTCCGCTCTTGCTTGAAAGAAGTATTGAGAATTTGGTGATGGGTCAAGAAGACTCATCTTTTTATTAATAAGGATAGGAAATGCCAAAAATTCTTAACATTTTTTCTCCTTTTCAATTTGCTTACTTTGTTTATTATTTATTTTTCCTTTCTGGATAGCCCTGAAGTACATACAATATTGTAATACAACTCTCTATGCAATCATGATGTCTTTTACTGTAACGAGTAGTATATGCCGAAAATTCTTGATCTCTAATGTGAGCCAAGTGGAGTTGGATGTTTCAGACCTGAATTTGAACCTGTATCTTCCTTATACTGTAATTTATCGTAGGGTGTTTGTTTTATGTTTTTGATATACATTTGAATGTTCTGTTTTACGGTGTCGTCGTCACAGTGCGATACAGTAATCTGGTAGCGGTTTTTTATGGATATTTGAGCAATTTTTTAGACTTGAGTAGCTTGACGTTATTCGTTTATTTACTTGTTTACTGGAAGTGAACCGTTCTTTATTTAGCTGGTAGATTGCAATGAAGATAATTCTATCACATATCTAGAGTATCACGGGAATTATCATCATTATGCTCCTTCGTTTTTTCATCCACCAAGTTTCCCCCCAGGTTTCTCATTAGGTAGTGGGTAATTTCAACGGTACCTTGCTAGCAACTATCTTAATAAACAAAGAATATAAGCCTGATGAAGGTATGGCGCAGACAGGCTAATTGCCATATTCAGTATCGGATACGTCCACCATCATTAGTGAGTCAATTCTAGGCTTGAACATTTTGGAAAACAAGCCTTCGTAGAAAGCGTGCTCGTTGATGGCTTGAGGTTGACAAGAGTTTTCCCCTTCACGGGTCAGCTTTCCGGGGCTTCCAAGTCGATCAGAAGAGTTCTCGTAGGTTTGAAGGTGTCCCTTGAGGCAAGGCTTGTTCAGACTAATGTAGAGAGTCTCCTGAGCCTTCTTCCTCTTTACTGTTGTGTAGGACTTCTTTTTAAAACTCATTTTCCTGCTTTCTTTTATTCACCAATGATCGTCTCCTAGAACATTTTTTATTTTTTCTACAGGATTATAAAAGCGATTAGTCAAAAGAATAGGCGACATTAAAATAATAAAAACGTCAAAGAATCTCAGAGATGGACTCCTTCACGATTGTTGCTATACTGACTTATATTTGTACGCCAATCTCCCTGTTCCTGAACGTTCTTCTCATATTGGTAGTATCAAGATACTCAGCCAAGTATCTCATTCCATACCGTCATCCACTTTCGTTAACTGCAGCTGCCAATGTGGCTCTCAGCGTCTGGTACATGCTCTCACAACAGGTGAGTTCCGGTTCCCGAATAGTAAAGACCATTTACATTTGTTTTTTTTTGTATCTCCACATTTACTAGCTTCGAGGAGAGAGGACAAAAGCAAAAACAAGACACAAAAAAACAGACAGTGACCATACATGAGACGCAGGGGATTTGTTTCTCTCTCATTTCGCCACCCCTTTAAAAACTCCTGCTCCAGTGATAGGAACTGAGATAGGACGGGAACACGCTGAAGTAAGTAGTGATCAAGTGTAAAGCTGAAGCGGTGTAGTGGGAAATGGTGCACTATCAAACGTGCATGGTTCGTGGTTCGTGGTATCTTGGGTATTGGTCTCAAGCCAACAGAGGATTCTATTCCTCTGAGGCTGGTTTCCCAAATTGGTCTGGGAGGATGGAAGCACTGACTTGTATACGAGCTGGCCACCGTAAGTCATTGTGTAGGACACAGACGCATTCTAAATGGAAGTCAGTGTGAGGCGCATCCCAGAAACGGGCTTGGCTAACGTCAAACAATCTACCCTCTATCCTTAGCTGCTAAGCCAGTATGTGATTGAACCTGCACATCATTAAAATGATCTCACTGATATTTTGCTGTGTTCAATCGGTCTGTTAGCCCAATGTGGAGCTAAACACATGAAAGCTTACTTTCCCTCAGAACTAGTCGTAGGCCATCGGTGTAAGTCACTCGGATCGTGATTTGAAGAAAAATGGGTAACTCGTGAAATTGGAAACTGAAATTTGTAATTTGAATCGCGATTTTGGAACAGCGCACGGAATAACGACTGTTACTGGGAAAAGACTAGAACTTCGAAGAAAAGCTTACCTATTCAGGGACCTTCCCATGATCTAGTATACATGCTGCTGAATGAACAGTGGTCATCAATGCACAATATCTCGAAAAAGATTAAACCTAAAGCGATCAGTGTTTAGACATTCGTTCTGCGACAGCGAATCCTCTTCGTCTTCATCCTTGGACCGCTGCGATTCACCCCGCAAATTGCCTGCTATGCTGTCGAACTTATAAACATTGCTCTGTTTCTGTTCACATGTCATCAGCCTCTACTTATTTTCGTATATCGTTACAAAATAATTTTTTCGTAAGTTTTTTCTTTAAATTCGTACTTTTTTCAACCTTCCCCACAGATTTCCCCCTTTTTAGGCCGAAGGTCAGAACACCTCTTCGAATTTATCTCGTAGCTTTGACAACGTTCGCCTCCTACTTGCTCGTAGCTTTTCTCTATGTATTTTTTACACGAGCAGCTATTACATCATCTGATGAAGCTAAATATCGTAGATGGGCCAAGGAAATACGTAAAATACCAGAAACTACGTATCTGATCCATGAGACGGTGAGCCTCAACGTCACCTCCTGCTTTTCTTTTCAGGCCTATGCAGAACGATGCACCATTATTCTTGTTAGCCATCACCCCTCTAGTTCCCAAGCATCGCTTCAAGCTTTAGTTTAGCAATCCTATGCATCTATAACAGTACAATTTTTACTTTATTTACTTACTGCTCGCCAGTTGTTAATGCTCAGCCATTGAAGTTCCAGGATGCTTCCGGCAAAGCCTTGTCGTTGATTCTTTTTATGTTTCTCTTGACTGGATATGTTGCTATGTACGCCATGCACGGGCTTATATCCCACCGACTGAAGACGTCAAAGAATGCTGTTTCTCACTCAAGAACGTTACAAATGGCTAGAGCCATCATCCTAATGGTAAGCCTTATTCATGAAAAAAGTACTTAAGTTTATCTTTCTGATTATATTCAATCCGCTTACCAAAGAAGGGAAGCAATAGTTTTTCAGAAGCTGAAGTTGCTAGTGACTCGAATTGCCAATACCCCTAACAGGGTCGGGAACATAAAAATAACATCGAAACCGACTGGAAAACTCGAATGTTAACTTTTACTGAATCTATGTATAATAACCAGTTTTTTCATCATCACCTTTAGGCAATGATCCCATGGACAGTGAAGTGTAGGATTTGGATCTGTACAATCTTCTCGAAGATGTTTGTGTTCAGGCAACTGGAACGTGTCTCATCGGCTTCTTACCATACAGCGTGATGCTGTTATCTGTTGTGTTCAATGTCGAACTAAGTATGTGGTCGATTCCGGTCTTTCTCGGCTCGGCCTTCATGCCTATTCTGGCTCCGATCACCATATTCTACAAGGTGGACGCCTACCGTAGCTCTTTACGGGCGATCATTGTGAAGTTCTGTCGTCGCCATGAGGTCAATGCTACAAAAGTCGAGCAGAGACCAGCTCAAGCTTGGCCCAAGTGAACACCTAAGTCCTAAGTTTCCACTGACTGATCGTTTTATATTTTTGATTCATTCATTTGAATGATACTGTATATACAACGATAAAAATTGACATCTATAATATCCATAGCAACCAAAATTGTCACGCTGAAAGGAAATGGTCCCTGAATCGGGTAAACTGATAAACCCAAGCAATTAAAAGATATAATTATTTAATGCACTATTCGAATACCTACTCAAATCTCAGTTATTTCAAGTGGTACTCCTAAAAACATACTTAGAAACACAATGAGAATCGGAGAAATTCAAAAAATACAACCGCATGTGGCGTCCCTGAACGATACGAAATACCCCGTATCGATTGTCTCGAAGTATTTGAAGAATGAATTTTTGGAACATTTCCTTTTTCGCATCACTAGGTTGATGGATCTGTAAGTATCAAAAAAAAAATATAAAAAAATTCAAAAATTCTCTATAACATTAGTTAAATGATAATAAAAAAATAAGAGAGGGCAAAAATGTTACCATAAAATAAAAGAGATAAGACAATGAATGATATACCGAAGTGAAAAAATAAGAACAGAGACAAAAGAAAAACAGAGACGGAAGGGAGACGAAGTAATAAAAACGATGGCAGGGAAAGTTCTCTCATATGAAGGGAAAATTGAACAATATAAGGAGCTTATTATTGCAATACTTTTGTGCCGTACGAGGTTGTAAGGTGGAACAATTTATTTAATCAACGGCCAAACGTTTCGACGCGATCGTCTTCTTCAGAAGCCTAAATGCAACTCGAGATGATTTGCAAAATATCCAAAAAGCGCGACGACAAATTCGAAACCCATGATTTGAAGTATGACTGACTCACCAGGGTTCCACCGCTTGAGTTGAGAAAATCCGCTGTCGCCACAGGCGACTGTCATAGCGAATGAGACTTTCTTGCTGTCTCCGTTATACTTGTGATAAGGAAGATCACGTCATAGTGCTACTGAGTCATAAGTCACAGTGCGGTATGTATGGCAAAGAGATGAGTGCCCGTCTATGACCAACGATCTTTTGCCATACATACCGCACTGTGACTTATGACTCAGTAGCACTATGACGTGATCTTCCTTATCACAAGTATAAGGGAGACAACACAAGAAGTCTCATTCGCTTCTGACAGTCGCCTGTGCCGACAGCGGATTTTCTCCGCTCAAGCGCGGTGGAACCGTGGTGAGTCATGCTTCAAATCATGGGTTTTGAATTTGTCGTCGCATTTGCCAGGGGAGATAACGCGCTTTTTGGATAAAGTGCAAATCATCTCGAGTTGCATTTAGGCCTCTGAAAAAGACGACTGCGTCGAAACGTTAGGCCGTTAATTAAATAAATTGTTCCACCTAACAACCTCGTACGGCACAAAAGTATTTCAATCATAAGCAACTATGCCGAGGTTAAAGCAAGAGAGAAGTTGGAGAATATTTAATATAAGGAGCTTCAGTGGTACTGCTGCTGACAGGTATTAATAAATAGGGGAGGGGGAGGGGGATTGGAAGCCCCCTAGCTATTCGATCGGGTCATCTTTTTCGCTTACAGATGGCGCAGTGAATAAAAGCGTCCTTGCCCTCGAATGAACTCCAAACCAGCCCTTTTCCAGTAGACCGAACGTTTCGGCTAGCAGTGCTGTAGCTCAGTACCAGAATAGTTTTATGTGAAATAAGAAACATCCCAGTGCTGATTTACCTCCAAATTGAACTGGCACAAAGTAATCCCATTCTGATCAAGTGCTCCACCACGATAGAAATACGGGAACATTTCGTATTCTGCTCCTTCGGCATCAATCCATACGTCATCGTAAACCTGCGTGAGACGAATATAATTTCCTCCTCTTACATTTGGGATAATAGGAAATCTATAAAGCTATGACGACCTTATGTCCAACAAGCTGCGTAAGAAAGTAAATGAATTCAATATGAATCACGTTACGATCCACGTAGGAATCTGAAACGATCGGCGTTGAAATTGGCTAAGCCTCAGGAAAGTTATGTAGAGTAAAGCTTGGCTTACCATTGACAAGGACGTTGGCTTTGAAGATTTTAGACTCGCTACCCACAGCAATAGGGAAGTATGTTCCGAATTTCGAATAGAGCTCTTCGTTAATCTCTTGCATTGGATCAGCTCCATAGAAAAGCGAATCTCTCGGCAACTCCTTAACAAAATAAATAAGACCACTCTAGGCCTGTCAAAAAATCTCTCAAAAGTCTCCGGAATCTCACCTTAATTAAAGCTTGTTCAGCTGCTGTGTCTTGCCCGATGCCCAAAGTTACGATTATACTTGGCTTTTGCTGAAAACAGCAGATTTGAGTTTTTCATAGTTATAAGCACCGCTTGTGGCAGCCTGATAGACCTTCTCTACACTAATGGACAAGTTGTCGTGGAGCACGAACTGACTTTTGTCAAAAAGCCACTTTCCCGCAGTGGAAAGCAGTCAGAGAAAGTATGCATCACATTGGCGTGGGAACGCTTCCAGAACTAGTTTTGTAGAACATTTCCTAGAAACACTGGCATGATGGCTATTTTTGGTAATAACTACCTCCCGGATTAACAGTTCTACTCACGTGTAGGCGCTTTTAGAAGCCGATTAATTGAGCATCGGTTCATGTTCTCAATTGGTATGACAATGGAGGGCAAAATGGCTATTTTGCTAACTCCGTTTAGAGTTTGTCTGGCAGAATCTAATGTTTTGAAAGTGTCTGGACCCTTGACGATAGTGCTATTTTACCAAAAAAGGCTCTTAAATGATCAAAAACATTTTGAGGAACCACTACTTTTAAGTTACCTGCAAAGAAGGTATATGCCGCTTGATCTCGTCGCCGTTGTGGAAGTCCTTGATTTTCAAATCGGCCATGAAAGGTAATTTCTCACAAAGTTGAACGGCTTTCCAGAAATTTCCCCAGAGCTTAATAGAAAATTCTCACAGTTGCAACGGAAGGATACAGATTCTTGATTCAACTTAGTAGGTATGTGTCGTTTGTGGTCACCTAAGTCATTTTCATGTTGGTTAGAGATTATTCTCCCAGACGTTATTTCCGACTGATAGACTCATAAGTTGGCCTCCTGGTTCCCGCTTGCATAACAAAATAAATTGAAATCTCTCTCAAAGGGGCTGGAAGGCGCTATTCGAATCGTGCCCAGTCGCTCAATGACTCTTGAAAAACTGATCCAATTGCATATTCTGGATGTAAAAATTTCTATCCCCTTATTCCTCTGCATTTTTTTTCAAAGAATTTTCCTCAGCGACTATTCTTAGCTTGTTATTGCCGCAAGAGATCACTTTTCATCCTCTATTGGTACGGAAGTAACTTCCTTCGAGGTATTTCACGACGAACCTGTTTTGCATCCTCTTCAATCGACGAAATGTTCTTTTCGATACATTGTTTCCATTGATAGAACTGACTTTTCACTCGTGGATCTGGTTCCTTTTGCCAAATCTAGTAAAAAGAACTTACTGAGACGACAGAAATACAGTTTGACGAGGTCTTTTTGGACTGGGTTGCTAGCGTTATTTAAAATTTTTTTTTTATTTTTTACCTTATTTTTTCTTACTTTTTACCATTCCAATTTTTACAAAATTTCTTATAAAGCTCTCACTCCGATGCTCTATTATGCAAGTTTTTTTTTCTGCAAATCACTTTCTTGGTCCCATTCAAACCAATGTAAATAAACTCTATAGGCAAATATCAGATGGTATCAAAGGCGAATAATACTTCGTTAAACAATAACTGACCTTATACAACCCAACAGTCTACTATTTACATAAAAATGGAACAATTGGCTATTTGCAAAAACAATCCGTCGAGCCGGATTCGAACCAGCGACCTAAGGATAGCTGCGACTCTACAGTCCTCCGCTCTACCAACTGAGCTATCGACGGCATGTCTCCGCCCGCTGCGAACTGATACACCACCGAACTGCTGGCCACCCGCACTTTTCGCGTTGGGAGAGAAACGCAAGGTGAATAGAGAAAACTAAAAAAAGGTGAAAACACTTCAGACCTGATCTATTTGAAGATTAACCTATGACTATGAGTTGTTCAAATGGGATAGGAGAGGTGTATGAAGTCTGGCAGTATCCTTTTCTTGGATAGCCTTGAATAATTGCTGTTGTTAGTCATTGAGGGAATTCGGACCAGTTATTTCTATGCATATCGTAATGGACACGGTACAAAAGCGGTACATTTCAGATGAATCCTTTTTCACAGCAGCTGATCCACATAATCTCGTGATGCCGCCGTTGTAAAGTTCTGATTGGGCCGAAGTGCGAATTCCGAGATTGCGTGCATGTGATGCTTCCGTATTCTCTTATTCTCCTGGGGTTTTTAAGGAATGAACATGTGGGATTAGTATCATTGTATTTCACTGGAATCTCAGTTCATTTAAGCATTGAATATTGAAAAACCTGAAGTTTTTGTAGAAAGAGGGTTGGACTCGGCCGCTCCTACCTATCTAATTTCATTATCAATAACTTCTCAAAGTGCTGAAACTCTTGATTGTCATTTACTTCACAATAATGCCGGGGTAGAACCGGATGCTGTGGTTCGCGCAGAACTTGTTCAGTCCAGGCTGCTAATGTGGCTTCTTTACACTTGTGCCACCTCCATAAATTTTTCAATCAAGGTGATGATTGCCTCGAAAGATTTAATGATCCAGTGGTGAGTTTTCGGAATAATAGTCGTTTAAAAAACAGTAAACAGACTGCCTCAGCTTCTCGAATTGTCATAACTCTCCAGAAAATAGATAAAGTTGCCAGATGCTAAAGTTTGCATTGTAAACAGTAATTTTTTACCTGGCTATATTGATGTATAAAATATTCTATCATATATGTTAATATGCTTATATAAATGAAACTCCCCTAGAACAAGTTCTAAAATGTTGAGGTACATAAGACATTTGAAATATAAATAGGCTGGAAGTAAATTATTTTGGCACAATGAGATCTGCAACTATTATCTACACTTCATCGGCGATTATTGCTTTTTATAATGACCCATAATAAATAATTGACCAAGAGTTTTCTTTTAGCAGATAGATTAGTTGTTCATACAAAAAATGTGACGTCGGGTGTTCCTACAAAAAATGCGTCCTGAATTTGAAATGTCTTCACTATGCACCTGTGAATGTTGCGTAATTGAGCCGGATCTGAGTAAGGAGAGAAGGCAAACGATCGTCACGAATAACACGAACAATAAAGGTAGCTCGGAACGACGCATTGCCCTGGAATCAAAGTAGATACGAAGGGTGAGCTACAGAATAGTTAGGACACAGATGAGTTAATCATTACACAGACGGGTTAATTATTTTTCAGAATAACCGCCGATTTTGAGACTAACAGAATCAGAGAAGCTTCAGAAGCTTCACATGGCTATCCTCTCTAGAGTTAGTTCAAAATGCCAAAGAATAACATGTAAACAAAACAGAAGGACGCGAAGGAAGTCGCAAAAAGCAGCTGAGGAGCTTAGCGAAAGACTTCGAACATTTCATAGTGCGGGCCACGAACGGGTTTTGGCCCATTCTCTATGGGGCTTTCTAAGCAGCTCTATGTACCTTATCACCTAGGCATCGTACTCATTTGTAAGCATCTACGACATTGAATAGATTTAGTTATTATCTTCAAGTTTCTCATCTTTTACTTTTACGGATTCTGTCAGAGCTCAGTTGTTGACTTAAAGTATGAAAGCTTTGAACAAGGGTATTTGAGAAATAAAAAGTGAAGGAATGATTGGAGTGTGGGCGAAATTTTTGGAATTCAAGCTGTGATGATCAGCTGTTCAAACATGGACAGGAACGATCTCGCCTGATAGCAAACATGGTCTCTAACATTTTTTATTCATAAGAGAAGCAAAAAAGGAAAGGACCGTTGGCTAAAGGTGCTCCTGTCACCCTTCCCAACTGAATACATCACAAAACGCTCTGGAGGAACACTTTCAACAAACCTCCCAGCTGGACGAACACATTGGAGAATGCCAAGCACGAAAAGGTACGGAGCTCTGGGCTTTGTTAAAATGGTTCTTCACCAAGTTCAGGAGAATTTCCTCCAAATAGTTTTGAAAATAAAAGTCTCCCTCGATTTCTAGCAAAATAGATACTTCCTCAGCACGTCCATGGTTTTCCTTTTTAGAACCGCAAACCTGATGTCCGTGCAAAGCATCAGTATTGAGAGATGAGGCTCTTTCAAGTGTCGTTTCTGCGCTTGAGCCTATCTGAAGTGAGGCACCTGCAGGGGTTAGAGATACCCACTCTCATGACCCCCGTAATAGACCTCTTTGAGGTACCTCCTATGGGGTGCTACATCAGTGGACGGATCTGAGGATCTTTCCTTTTCCTAGCTTTTCTCTTCACATTCCCCACTATGGATGAAACGCAAATGTTGCTCTTCATTTCGACAATCTTGTCAGATGTGTGAACAACTTTAGTAGTTTTCAAATTGTGCTAGCAGAAAATTATTTCCGTGAGATTTCTATCGAGGATCGAGCTTTATTACTCTGCAGTAATTGCTCTAAAATTAAAAATTAAATCAAAAATGAATCAGCTAAAAATCAATGTTGGGCGAAGTCAAACAAGTGACCAGGGTAACGTTTGGAGATTATTGGGAGTACATGGAGAAATTATGTCAAATGTCATTCTAATTAAACCGTTGCAAAGCATGCCTGAAAGATGACAAGTGATGATAACAATCACAACATTCATTAGTTGGCATGACGCGACCCCCGTTGAGAGATCAGTGGCCTGCCTCGGAGAAGGAGAGCTAAGCGGTGATGCTGATGAAGTTACAATTAGAGCACTTTCACAAAAATGTCGAGATGGGGCAAGACCGTCAACGTCGGATGAGACTCATTCATACTTGTGCTTCTGGGGCAAACATAAACATCCAATCGAAAACAAGTTCTATTTAGCAGCTGGTCCGCAAATTTCTATGATATTAGGTGTGTGCATTAATTTCTGCCGTTTTTTGCGTGCAAAAACATATTTATTACAAAATTAGAGCCAAATGTACATTAACCAATGTATTGCCCACCGTTAGCTACAACTTCTTGCCATCTTTCTGGTATCTTGTTGACTACGAGTCTAAAAAAGTCTTCATCTTTTGAGGCAATCCAGTAATCCACCCATTTTCGCACTTCATCGGCATTCCGGAAGCATGTATTGGGTTGTCCGAAAAGTTCCCGCCGATTCTTGGTTCATCTTTGACTGAAAATTTCCAGAAAAAGAAATCCATTGATTGAACAATATATCATCCATTCTGTTCAGTAAGGCTTCACCATCTTCCTGTAGGTTCCAGTTCCCCTCTTCCAAAGAAGGTTCCAGACTTTAAATCGAAAAACCCACTCAGGTGCTTTTTGCAGCCCTCCAGCGAACTGAACGATTTTCCATTCAAGGAATTTTGCAGAAACCCAAACAAGGGGTATTCTGATGGTGCTATGTCTAGACTATATGGGGGCTGTGGTACGACATCCCTTCCGAGCTTTAGCAACTTTTGACGTGTGGCCAAAAATACGTGTGGACTGGAGGTGCCCTGTTGGAAGACAACGCCCTAACAATTGGCCACTTCGGGTCGCTTTTGGTCCATCGCTGCCTCTATAGTTTATAGCTAACTATAGCACCTTTCCTAAGTCACCTTTTGATTGTGCGACAACAGCTCATGGTAAGTGATTTCCCTGAAATCCCATCAGCAACTCGGCATAGTCATCCGCACCTGGATTTTGACTTTTGCAGCGGTTTGTGACGGCTCACTAAGGGGCTCCACGATCGTTAACGCTCCTCATTGTTGTACACGATCCAATTTTCGTCCCTCATGCTCATGCGTTTCAGAAAGGGCTCATTTTTATTTCGTTCGAGCAACGAGTCGCACATGGAGGCGCGGTCCATCGCATTGCGCCCGCTCCTTTCGCGAAATATCTTTACATCAAGGCGCTTTACAAAACCAAGCGTTTGCAGATGGCCATGGATGGTTAATTTCGAAACACTAAGCCCTTGTCCTACCGCACGAGCAGTGATGTGCCGATTTGCTTCGGTTAACATTTTGAGTTGATCGTTCAAACTGATGATAGTCTCCCTAGGGGTCACCGGTCTTCGAAGGCAAATTCACTCCGTTTGGCTTCCGCAAACTAGTCATGCACTGTACGCTCCTCTAGGGCATGGTCTACTCAAACGTCATATATCTTTCATGCGGCTTGAGCAGCATTCTAGGCCTTGCGGTAGAAGAAATACTTCAGATGCCAAAAATGCATGCAGTGATTCTCCATGTTCATACGAGTCCTGTACAGACAAACTTCGACAAGTGTTGACAGAAACTCAAAAGAAATATAGAAGAGGATCTACTCTTTCAGAAAACATATAACTTTATTAGGTTGGGTCCTTGATCTTTTGTACAACGGTAGATAAATCTGGGGTATCGAAAATCGGCGGAAACTTTTCGGACAACCCAATATCTGCTAAACTTACTTGCATGGACCGGAATAGGTGGAAATCAAAAAGAGCAAGATCCGGAGAGTATGCGGGCTGAACAACCTGATCCCAACCAACAACTGCAATTTTTTATAAGGACATTTTTCGCAACACGTGGTCTGGCATGTCCGTGGTGGAACGGCAACTCATGATATATTCTTGCGATTAAGGCGAGCTTTTAGGTGAGAGCATCCTACAAACTGTCAGGTTGGTGATCGTAGTGATCAGCAGTAACAGTTTCGTTTGGGCTCAGCGGCTCATAGTACACAACACCCTTTTGATCCCACCACCAAATGCACACACACCATTACTTTTTGCTTTCCGTTTTCCTTGCAAACTCTCGAGTAAAGAGAAACCATCTCAGTAGGTTTATTCAGATAGAGCTTGTCCTTCATAAGTATCAAAAAGCTTCGGGTGGGCTTCAGTGCGTTTTCTTGAAAACAAACAGCAGAAGAAGGGCCCCCCGGGAAAACGGTTTATCATGTTCCATGACGAATCAGTTTGGGAGCAACGGGCTTTTGGGGAAAAACTGATCTGTCTGCCCTTACGTAGGTAGCTAATACCCTACCGTACGGAATATGACAGGATTCATAGGTGATCCTCTAACATGTTTCGCGCAACTACCCTTTGAAGACGGCGGCGGAAATTAATGCACACACCTAATAATTTTTCGACTCGACTGAATTTGAAAGGAGAGAGCCCCAAGGAAGCATAATGACACATTCGACCGGCCCATTTTGGCTACTCCAATTCTAAGAACGGGCGGAGGTGGTGTAGTGGCAAGTGGCGCACTATATCACACGCACGGTCAGGGGTTCGAATCCCGGATCGATGCCCGCCTAGGCCAACCAAGCCTTCCATCCCTCCGGGGTCGGTGAATTGGTACCAGACTTGTCTGGGAGGATAAAAGCACTGACTTGTACATCGGCTGGCCACCGCAAGTCATTGTATAGGCCACATACTCATTACGCCACTACGATTCTGAATGGAAGTCGAGTGCGGGGGCGCATCCCTCAGACGGGATTGATTAACGCCAAAAACTTTATCCTTTATCCTTTAATTCTAAGAACTCTCATACGCGCGCTTCATTTGGAACCGTAGATGGGCATGAAGGCGTATACGTGAGATACAAGGGCTTCATAGAAACTAGACAAGCCGCTGATTTTACTCTCCCAAGTGAGTTTTTTGCACCGAAACTGGGCACTAAGTAAGTGCCCTATCTACGATTGGCCTGTCTCCTAGAAGGTTCGCTTCTTCAACCTATCAACTACCCAAACAATTCAAATTTACGCGACACTTGCCCACAATCCATTTATTTGAACCAGTTGAAATAACTACTTCACTAATACCTTTGCCTTTTTTGAATACAACAAAAACAAAATTGCACGAGGTTTGCATTCCTACCTAGCACCAAACCTAATCGTCATTTCTATCTTGACAAATATGGTTTAGGGAGTTTGCAAGACTCTGTCTGTCGTCCGCAAGCCTTCTGCCAGTTGTCGATAGCGAACTTTCCCACCAGAGCTTCGAACTTTTTGAACGGAATCCAACCTGACTTGCTAGAGATCTTTTCTAGGTCCGGGGTGTACGATGCCTGTAACCGGAAGAATATACCTTTGCGAAAGGCCTCATAATTCTCGACCTTACCCTATAGATAATATGCTTATCGATCGGATCTGGATCGTGATCGAGGATGCGGATACTTGGTTCGGGTTTCATTCTGTAATAGCAGAAGAATTGACTGACAGTGCCTGACAGTAAATCGAACAGCGTACTTGAATTCAATGACGAAGCCGGCTGATGTCGTCAATTCCTTCTTCTCCACTCCCAGCAGCTTCATCACTGACAGTGTGACTTCGGTATGCTGCAAAGGAGTTTCCTCAGGCTGCTTAGTTTGAAACGGATGAGCTATTCGAAATGGTGGCATTTTTCTTCCACCTCTCTTCTTTTTCCTGAATTCGGTGTCTTCGCCCTCTCAGTGCTTTGCCTCCATTGTGGGGACCACTCTGCTGGCGACGGGTACTCGTCTTGGGCAAAAGATTCGGTCCCTGCTAGTCACACATACCCTCGAGGCTCTCCTTCTGAGAGCTATTTGGTGCGTAGTGCGGAGACAAACCAACCTTGCTAACTCCTGCTCATCCCCATTTTATTTACTACAGCTAAATTTTAATGGTCGTATGTCACGGAGATGAGCTTCCCGAGATAAGTACAGCCGTAAGACCCTACATTATGATTATCGAAGGATGATGTGAACTTACTGAAGCATATCCTATGACGCTTGGACCTTCGCCTTTGATGGCGTTGTTGATGGAGTCGAGCGTATGCTTCAGCCATACACCTCCCATAATGTCTCTACATGGTGCATACTCGGCACAACGTATTTGATGTTTCTCCCCTGGAATGTTTCCTTGTAACTGTCGATTTAGCCTAGAAATTCACCAACAAACATCTCAATGACATACACTCATATGTTGGCAATATCAGATTAGCCTTTGATAACGGAAATGTCCCCCGGTTTGCATATGAAGCTTGTACTAAAGCCCGAAAATAACTAACAAACAAACTACCCACCAAATGCTAGTACAGCCTTTTTGAAAGTGGCGTTGTTATAGCCACGCAGTTTGGGTTCAGATATCCAGGGAGGATATGAAGAATTGTAGAGGTCCTGAATGGAAAAGATTCAAGGTATAAGCGAATGATTTGGTGAGTAAAATCAACTAACCATTTCAATGATGTTATCGGATAAATCTGCGGCACTACTGATAGTAGGTGGCCATCCGGTGTTCTTGGCGATATAGTTGAGAAGTCCCTTGAATTACTAAGTTTTCACTACGTCTCTTGTCATTCATTCTATTTCTATGTAACAGCTCCCAGGAACGCTCACAGCTTCGATGAGCGCATGTGATTCATCTCAGCCTACCAGTCGGCTATGCCTCCCGGGTGAGGGGACTGGGTATAAGCAACATATAGAGGAGTTCTTACCTTATTGTTGGCAGCAAGCAACTTCAGGTCAGGTAATGTGTCATCGGATATAGGTTTCCATGCTGAAAATTTGCATACCTACAAATGGTTTCCAAAACAAGGTGTAAAAGTCCCCAGAGCAGGCTAATTCCTGTGGGCATACCCAGAACTTCCCATTATAATGGAAGGAGTCAGAGTATGAGATGTATTTCTTTCGTAGGTACAGGTCCCAGCAATGACCAACTAGTTCGACGGCCAGTGAAATCGGAGTTTTTAAGAACTAAGGGGTTAAGTAAATAACAAGCCAATTTCAAGAGTCAGTGGATAAGAGCTTGATAAGAGCTCCCTTTAATGGTTTCCATGTGTAATATATTTCCAGGGATGTTTCGGGAAAGCTTAGGGTATACGCTAAAAAGTTCAAAACTTTTAAAGATGATTGGCTCTCCCTAGATCGGGATGGAATTGAATGAAAATAGGCATAGGTGTAGCCCAATTCTCAGGAGCGGAACTCGCCTCGGTCAGACACAGGGCAGTCCTTCACAGCATACATCCTCAGAAGTGGATCATCGATAGTGTAAGGCACAGGACTCCAAAAGTCGAACTGAGATTTCTGCCAGTCCGCCCAATCAGTGGGAGTGTAGAAACCGGCCAGAGCAACCTTAAACCATATGAAGTAGTGTTGGTGCTAAGGAATGACTCGAAACGCAGTTTGGGTAGGCGATTCTCCCCTAGTGAGAGTGCCTTTATGTACTTATTCGGGTACCTATGAATAAAAATTGAAGGCAAGCAATGCCTAGCAAGAACAGTATATCCGAGGAGATTCAAAGCTGCTAAAATCAATAGAAATTCATTTACCTGCAGTGTCATCTGACATCTGTTAGCAGAACTCGAGTAGTATTTGGCCTGCTTAGGAAGATAATTCCCTTCAACGAGATCACCAACGAATCGTCGCAATTCCCTACCCAATCCGAGTGCTTGACGCTTGCCAATCTGGAAAATTCCTTATGTGGATGAACTGAAGGTTAGCAATTCGGTCACTTACGGAGGTGAGCTCAGTGTCTCCTTCAAATCCCCATCGTACTGGATTCATCTTGAGGATCTGTTCCGGATTTCGATTTCCGTGCCGTGTACCCCACAGTACCAACTTTGTATGCGGATCTGTTTACATGAATGGTTAGACAGGTGAACAAAACTTTGTAAAGCGCCCTCTTTCCTCCTCTTTTTTACCTGAGTAGGAAGAAAGTGGGCGGAGTAGCAGAAAAATGAACGCCTTCTTTTTCACTCGCACTAATAACGATAAGAAGGATCCACTCCTATCACAACGACAATTTCGAACTGCTAGTACTACTCACAACATGCGCTCATTTTGAAGAGTGATACGGATCCTAAGTTGTGGAATTATAAAAAAATCACGTACCTCTGCTAACCGGTTGGCGATCTTTTGTCATCCCACTGCAAAGCACCATACAGATCCATAGAACTGCGAGCTCTGAATGAAACTCAAGACTGTGACTTCGAGAACGTTCAACAAATCCTTTTCAACTCACTTCAACAACAAAGTATAAATTTTTTGTTTGGACTGACTGACTCTGTTTCATGGATTCATTCACACAATAGACCCCATTCAGAATCTTAAATTATCCGAATGCGTATGTGGTCCATACAGTGAGTGCTGGTAGCAACCACTGTAGACATGGTTGTTTTTATTTTCCCACGTGAGTTTGATATTATACGATCAGCCCTTGAGATCCCTCTTCTCCGTTGGATTTAGCCTGTTAGGCGAGCCTTAACGTAATCTGCGAAATCGGGCTCTGTTATGATGCTATGCTCAGCAATAGATTGGTATTGTTCAGAGTTGGACAACTATCACTACCACTGCTGCAGTTTTGTAAATCTGATGAATCTTAGAACCATAGGCTCAGAAAAATTGAGACTTGCTCGTGGTAGAAAATAGCACAAAATCCATTATCGAGGTATTCAGAGGACAAAAAACGGTGTAGTGCTATCGCGCAGTTACTATCCGAAGATCGAATCCCGTATTGGTACCCGCTCAAGGCAGCCAAGCCCTCCATCTCTCCAGGGTCAGTTAATTGGTGCAGACTCGTCTGAGTGGCCGAAAGCACTGACTTGTACATCCGCTGACACAGCGAGTCTTTGTATGTGCCACATACGCATTCAATAGGCCCCTGTCGCTCTGAGTGAAAGTCGAGTGCGGGGCGCACGGCGGGTATGGTCAGTATTAAACACCAAATCAAAGTATCCTTCGATACAGACTTTGAGGTGATATCGCTATGGTACTGGTTGTTAATTCGAAGCAAATTTCGAAAAGATTTCTGAACGAAAAAATGGGACACCTTACCTAACAGTCGCATTTTTGCCAGAAGAGTAGGTAAAGTTTGAATGGCAGAGCAGTTGGAGGATCGTCACTTTATATAGTGTTAGATTAGCGTGGCCCATTAAGCCGAAACTGTGGTAACCTTGAAGGTAAACATTCCCTGAAATGAAATTGAATGCCATTGAATATATTCCGCAACGAGAACACTCCACGAGCGACCTTCACTTAACGACATTGGAGGCTCTGTAGGGCGGTTCATCGGACTGGGCCAGTTGGTCTTTGGCCGATAAATACTAACACGAGGAGCCGGCCCCATACTCTGTCAGTAAATGAGGCAACTGCAACACATACGCTCCTGTATTGCGCCGTGCATTCGACATTTACTTGAAACTGCATAAACACCTACACGTGGGTAGGATCTGTACGGTTACCCGATGAGTCCCCTTTATTAAAACACACTGATTCTCATGTTGATCACAATATAAAGACATAGTTGCCCATTACAGGAACCCATCCTTTTTAGGCCAAAGGACTAACCACTGAAACGAACCAATTTTACCTCAGTAGCTTCACCCATTTGAGATATTTGGTTCGGCAATAAGTGCTCCTTTCCCAAGCATACCGACCACTTACCGTCCAAATATCAAGGCCACTATCACAACATCACAGAACTCAAATAATGTCTGTGTGCGAGAACAAGAAAAACCTCTGCATCTTTGCGAGCACTGGTTCGTGCTCTACATACCCAAGTTCACAAGAATCCACAGGTTGTGAGAATACGTGGCGTATCCACAAACTCAGAATAGATCCTACTCCATCTCTAGAAGGCTTCGCTATCTCGATTCTACCCAGGCGCAATTTTCGTTCCAATGTTTGCTCTAGGTTTAGCAGTCCGTGTTTGCTTTTTTGTGAGTACGAAAGTCACCAATGAAGAGCGAAAAGTCAGCTTCGAGAGCCACTGATAATGAATGCAAATCTACACTGACAATGAGAATAAATAAAAAGAAAACGCACAAACATCAGCACCAAAGTTCGCCCAGAACAATGCGATGAATGGTGGCCCCTTTGGGGGAATCCTTAGCTCCGAGCGGGTCAATTTGTGACAGGAACTTTTGTCCTTTTGCTACAGCAAGGAACGTTAGCGCTCTGTGGACAGAAGGACAATGGAAAAGGGAAGAAGTGGGAGGGGTGAGGATCGCTCGAGCAACCGCTAGCTTGCTCCGCCTAGTCATAGTTGCTCCTGGAAATTATGGAGATGGAGACCCAAAATTTAAAGATCACAATGAGGACACGTCCATTCGGAATATCCTTTGAAAAAAAGATATGGTCGTAATCTAGCCGAAGTTGACAGAAACATCCAATGGTGGTTAGACAGGGAAAAATGGGGGGATGTGCAAACAATGAAAACTGATATGAGCTTTAAATTGAGGTAAGTCAACAAGTCAAAGGTTCAGTGATTATGGATGACAAAGCTCCTGCTCCCCCTAGCAGCGTTCCAGAATCAAGTCATCCCCCCCCCACCCCCGTTAGTGGTGCTCCTCCCGTTGCTTTGGGTGTGCCTTACAAACGAAGCCACAGAGCGACTGTCGTGATAAACTGAGTGAATTTTCATAATCGTAAGGATTTTCGGAGATTTATAATAACCCTGCAAATTTTTTTGGGTTTCTTTTCGGGAAGTAATAAAATGATCCAGTTTGAGAACGGCCATTCTTCCCAGTAGACCATAATGGTTACCACGTCAAGCAGCGTTCTTCTTTTCTTTGCTAGTCAATGAGAAAAGTCAAATCCTAGAGATTTCTCCGAAGAAAACAGAACGGAACTTCATCAAACCAATGGCGCAAGACGATTTGTTTAGTTTGTTGAGTAAACACTCGTTGTTCATTCTCCAGGAGGGATCAGATGGCAATCATTAGCTGTTCCTTTCTATGCACTGGTAGGCTGGTATTACTCCATTTACCCAGTTACCGATGCAAAACTGAACCTCTTCACTCCTTTCCTCGCTATTTCTTATATGCCTCAGCTCCCCTATTGAAGAAGGTGAGATGGTCAGCAGTAATTACTCGGAATATACCAACCATTATGCTTCTGACTCCAACATTCAGAAGCGTATTTACCCCCGAAAAGGCCTAGCTGTTGCAGCGCTTATGCTGGCCTATTGCGTCTCTAAAAAAGCCATTGAGACTAAATGGTAGGTGAGATTTAAAGGAAGCAGATGATTAGAGAGCCTAGCCACCTTCTAACCGCTTGGCCTAATTAGAGGTTTTCAAACCTTAGATAATTTCACTCCACTATTCAGAAATGAGGGCAGAGTTAGTGTAGTGGTAAGTGGCGCATTACTACACACACGTGGCCCTAGATCTTCTCACAACGGAGGAGGTTGACTTCAACCTTTATCCTTCATTTATAAACATTTGATCTTGAAAAATGGAAGTATGCTCAGTACATTACCATTTATAAGTAGAAAAGTTCGATATTCCATATACTTCCCCTCGACAGTCCAAGTTGTACATACCACTTGAAGCAGTAACTGGATTGGACTCGAGAGGAAATGTTGGATTCAATGTGCTACGTCAGTTTTTGACTAGCATACTCCTTCCATTGCTCTGTGATCAGCTAATCGCCCTGTTACTGATAAGCTTCGGAACAAATTGCCTAGACTAACCAGGTCCACCATGTTTTCTAGTGGATGCAGATATTGGTTTGTAAAAGCTTTGCCCTTCACAAACTTAGAACATCTGCAACCTGCAATCATTTGGTGCGATTCTGAGACCCGTTTTGTTATCAGCGAAAAACAAAATCGCTTTCGAGCAATCAGCGCCGATTCTTAGGTGTCATATAAAGTTCGTGTCACCCTAAGGTGTTCTACTTTGAGTTATGATTTGTGCGGTTCTGTGGGAAGGTATTATAGGGGATAGGGCCATTGGCACACACTGATATGAACAACTCCTCGAATCGAGTCCTGCCCGGTTAATAAAGTTTTTATTCTTGAGGGGATTGCATGGTCGTTTCAGGCTCTAACATATGTACCTTAGACTGGGAAGTAATGGCATTTGTACAGTGTGCCTGTGCAATTTTTTATAGTAATAGTGAAAAAAACTGAGCAAACACTAAACTAAGGCTGGACTACGAGGAAACAGATACTCCAGGCGCTTCTAGTAGGAACTTTACCTTCATAATCTGTTGATTATTCCATTTCTAAGTGTCTTAAGCATCCAAAATGCTTCCAGAGTTCCTAGGAAGGCACACGGCTGACACACACGGCTAGCACGATCGAAGTGACATTTAGAAAGGAAATATTAATATCTCTGAGCATTACTTATACATTGTTATTCTAACTTACTGAATTCGCCCTTAAAGACTTCCACCTGCTTCTGACGTCTGATTGCAGCTGCTTTCACAGATCTAATGATAAGTCCAGCACTGTATTCATTGCCGTCGATACGCCTCAAGCAGGACATCCCTCTTATTTCCTCTTATGAAAATTATAGCTACGGACTATGCAAGTATATGAAAGATCAGGGATAGGACCCTCTATTTGTAGTCTGCCTCTTCTATATTCAGCGTACACTTGGTGTAAATATTTTATGCCAAAAGTCTGCTCTACGGCTCCTTAGTTCCGCCGGTAAATGTTCTCAGAAAATAACCAAGATACCAGTAGCGCTTTTCTACTGCTATATTATAAACTCCGTTTTCGTCGAACTGTGAAATGTGCTGACCGCTGTTTTGATGCTTCTCGACCACACTATCGGACGTTTCGACCTTTCGAGAAGCTTCTCTGTACGTCAGCTATTCCGATAAAGGTGTTTTCACGTGAACAAGGTTTTTTTTTCTAGAGTGAATTATAAAAATGTGGTTGCTATGGGAGGTCTGCCATCCTATCCACCTCTGATGACTTCGCCCATTGGTCGTTCAATATGGTCGACACCACCTGTAGCCATTTTGGGGATCACCTGTAATCAAACCTGTCTCACTCCTTCATCACTTATTGAGCCACTCGCCTACTTCCCTCAAGCGCTATCAATGAGAATGGCCAAAACTTCCGATGATGGGAGCTGTGGGAAAAGATATGACTAAATATATGGAAAAGCAAAGATGTGCAGCTATTGAGTCCTTGCGGAAAAACTGGAAAACTCGCTTGGGAGAAGTTTTAGAAGACTCATCCCTTGGAACCGCTGTTTACTGAGGAGTTCACTAGAACATAGGATAACTCCAAGAAAGCTACCATGAAAATTTTGATTTCAATGAGGAATTTCTCAGAATGAAATCGAAAGGGCAAAGCTCATGAAAGCCAATTGAAAACGATGGCAAAATTCAAAAAATTCATGCGGAAGGGAGCCACACAAACATGTTAGGGGACAACTCTCTACTACATACGTGACCTGGTGTGAGATGGTATAGGAGCAAGCGGAGGTCTACCTCACACATGGTCCAGGTTCGAATCCTGTATCGATACTCGCTTAGACTAGCCAAGCTCTCCATCCCGCCGAGGTCGTTCAATTGATACCAGACTCGTTGAGGAGTATAAATGCACTGATTTTGAATTGGTTGGCTACCCCGGGTAGACGTATGGCCACTCACACATTCAAACACTTCTACAATTCTCAATTGGAATCGAATGCAAGGACGCATCTCAGAAACAGGACGGACTAAGCCTAAGGGTTTTATCATATCGTAGATATGTGACGATCTTGAAGGAAGTTGTCTGAAGGAAATTGACCTGTAGTCTTTGTTTTTTATTTATGATCCTAAATAGTCCATCACATAGAAACAGTAATGAGGTTTGCTAATTTTTACTCAAATATCAGTACTTTCCAATGAAAAACCCCGACGTTGAATACACTTCGTTCTTACTGAAAGTTCTTCGTTCTAACAGAAGGGACAACTAAAGTACATCAGTTGCAGACGGAGGAGTGGATCCACGAAACATTTTTTAGTGCCTCTCTGTCGCTAGGTTATGCTTTGTGGCGCGAAAAAAATCTGGAGTTGCTTCATTCCGTCATATTGTAGAAAACAAATCACAATCGTGTGGGGTAGATAAGTCCTGAAACTGATAAGCAGCGATCACTTGCATAACGACGCCATCGGCAGATCATGCAGGCAGTTTCGTCAGGTTTAATTCCGAGAAATAAAGCTTCGATGCCGTTTTTGTTTTCGAAATTCGTTTTTCGTCTTCGAGGAAACTCGATTGTTCCTCTTCAGCTAGAACACTGAACTTCGAGGCAAACGGCTGAATGGAGGCTGAATACTATCTGATTAAACCACTTTTAATTACTTTTTTTGCATCTTTTTCGAATTTTTGTTTCCATGGCCTCTCTCTTTTCAGCTTTTCGAAATGCTCAAGTTATCCATACTGTTTATTCAATCATGCTGTATTCTTGTGTAATCTTCCTTCCCCTTGCTCGGTACACGCGCACAAAATGGTTCCAATACATTGCCGTGACATACATTTTTTTGTGAATTTCTAATACTGATTTGCATGAAATGATTGCATGACTTCGGTTAGGCAAACTGCTCTATATGAAATGAACCAACTTTTCCAGGTAATATGGGCTTTTTGAAGAAGAATGGGAAAGTTGCTGACAGCAAAGGGCAGGACGACAGCCAGATCGAAGGCGAAAAGTGGGTGTCTTAATAGCTAAGCAAAAAATGGTTCTCTCAGGACATAGTTCCAGAGCGTCTGATAAGGACCTAGTTTCGAAAATAGCACCTTTTTGAAAACACTGCTTCGAATCAACGACAGACACTTTTTATCTCAAAACAGAACTCATACTATGTATAGTGAGGCATGGAATAATTCATCCATCAGTTTGTCAATGGTAGAGTACATTGTTTGGTAGTGTAATATGGGTAGCTTGTTGGAGCGTCCCTAATTGAGGACCATGACGGTTGGGTTAGGAGTTACTCCATGCTATACCAAGCAAAGGCCCAGCATACAGGAACGAGTGAAACATCAGACCCTCCCAAAACCCAACATCCGCTTCTCCTGTATAAGTTCGGTCCCTCATAGCAGAGTAAGTATGAGGTGTTGGCTCCGAACCGTCTTTATACTTGGCAGCTGGTACTTTTGTAATGGGCAGGTACGTAGGGACAGCCACCTTCTCTTAACTTGCCCGGTTTATAACCTTTCAAAGGTTAGGTAGATAGAAGACCAGGAAAATCGTCTAAGAGGTGCGTTTTAAGCAGTATCACCTTCGCTCCGAATTACATAAAGATATACATAGGAGACAATAGGTGCGGAGATAAGATGGTCCGTTATCACACCCATTTCTTTGTCGGCCCACCTCCAGTGCCTTCGCAGTTCTTTCTAGTAAAAGGGGTCTGGCCCGAAGATTCGAATCAAGTCGAGTTTCATGAATTCATGGGATCTTCCTTAGACTTTGGACACGTGGACAACCCTTCGAATTTTGTTTATGTAAAAAAACCCAACGAATGCGACCAGAACTGAGCTATTCAGCCTGGCCACTTAAGAAGAGAATGTGCCTTTAGTGAAACAAGTCGTAAACTGACTATATAATTGAATCAGTACCCTCTCCAATCTCCGCTCCCACATTCCTGCTCGGCTCTTCGTTTGAAAGCACAGAAAGCATTGAAAAAACGCTATTGTTCATTCTGAGTGAAATTGTAAGGGAAAGGATGAAGGGGAGAAAAAAAAAAAGGATTTTTAATTACTTTGTGTTGTTCTGTGTAGTTTGCATGTAGCCTTCGATGTCAGATCCGAGTTCTTGCTCTTCTTGCACCAGTACCAACAAATCCTGATCCGTTGATTAGCTTCTGAATCAAATTATTCAAGTCAGCCGGAGCCTCCAGAATTGTATGAGAGAACAGAGACACTCCACTGGAAACCACTTGGCATTGCAAGTCGGTCATTGTGTAAAGCAACTATGCCTGTTCCAAGGCCGTTGTGTTTTTGAAACGTGTTCGACCTCATGGCGCACTCCAAGAAGAGAAAAGTCGGCATTTTGTTCCAACCGAATGCATTTTCAGTCATGCATTTATCTCCGCAAATTTATTATACAAAAGGTCCCTATGTATGCCTAATTCGAGGATATATGTTGATGGGGATCATTTGTAACATTATACTTTTGTTTATACTCGTATTGTTTGTAAACAAAGAACCACAGGGCATAGGCATTTGAAGAATGTTCTTTTGCGCTGAAATGGCGTCTTTCATCAATTGATAAATTGTCACCTTTCGGAGCACTGGTGAAATCATGCGTCATAATTCGAATTCTCACTTCAACCTGGACAACCATAGGTTTAACAGATATTGGGGTTCGGGCGGGGAGAGGGGAGGGGGAGGAGAGGCTGTGAGGATCACCTGGGCAACCCCAGGCCCTGTCCAGTCATCACTCTGCAAACAAGTTAGTTGCGAAACGGCGATTCCTTCACTGTCTGCGCACATATCCATCCATTCACCCACGTCGATCCGACTCTGACTGGCCGGCCGCATTCTCACCTCTCTGCCCTCACCCGCCAGTCTAATGAGAGCATTTTTCAAAAGAAGGGCTCGAAATGGTACTGTGGAACAGAAGCTGTTGGATTCTTCAAGGTGATTCGTTTGCGCTGTTACGATTTATAGAGAATGGAAAAAATGGGCTTGGACTACTCATTGGGAAGGTCAGAGTGCTATTTTATGACTGACCACTGCTTGTAGACATTGTATCTATAAATGTGTGAATGTTTGTTGACCAAATTCCTAAAAAAATTAAGCGCCCGGCGCACCCAACGAAAATGATCGATAAATATAATACTACGAGGTTGTAATAACTATTGCGTCTGGGTAATAAGCTTTCCTTCGTTCCAAGGAATTTCACCGGGGCCAAGCCTTTCCTCCTATCCCTCCCTCAATTTCCTCATTGCCCTCATTTACAAACTTTTTGAGTTAATCAGAAGTTTCCTGCGAAAGCCTACAATGATAGCAGTGCTGGGACATTTGTCGATAGCGAGGCAATCCGAGGCAGAGGACGTCATAGGGCAAAGATTGGCAAAGAGCCCTGCAGATGAGGGCTTCCTAAGCCCCTTAGCTGTTACTAAGGTCTTTTAGCTTAGCAGCTCTTTGCTTTTGCTTGCAGCTAAGTCGGAATGTGTTCAAAACAAGTTGGGAGAAGGGGCTGAAAATGTTTTTTTGTGGAAAAGAAAAGGGATATCGCTTGTTCAAAGACGACAAATCATCTGTTTTACTTTCAGGAAAGAAGATGCGCCTAAAGCCAGTATCATTCAATTGGTTCGTTTTTTCCGTTGCTTACATTTGTCTCTTTCCTTTAATACTCTTTCAATTTTGTTTTCTTTCCGGGACTTCCCACTTTTCCAGAACTATCTCATCAATTTAACAAAATGGCAGAAAAGAAATGTACGAACGGATGACGAAATGTATAAAGTCTCACACATCTGGTCCATTTGTTAATCACCATCGAACATTTCGTCATCGCTGAACGGCCTTTGAGCAAAGATCACGAGCGGAAGGGTCTCACAAACCTCAAAGATCAGGCGCAACACGACATTCCCCGAACGCGAGGGGTATTAAATGGGCTCGAGAAAAGTGATAGGGTTGGTTTGTGTGGGGAAAGAGAAAGAAGTTAGGCAGACGGGTAAGAAAAACAGATTAACAGATTATTTTGCCAGTAGATTACTCATAAACGATTTCAAACAACATGTTCAATTAACTTGAAAAAGAATGAAAGGGATCGAACAAAGACTGATTTTCTGGTAATAACGGCTGGAAATCGTGCTTCGATTGGGTTCGAGATCGAGAATTCTGAAACTGTCAAAGATGCAGTGTTTCAGATAAAGAAAGGATAATTTTTTGGGTAAGCCTGATCCGCTTTGGGATTCACCTCCGCTTTCGGCTTTCATTCACAGTCGTAGTGGCATTTTGAAGGCGTACGTGGCCTACACCGTTAAATGCGCTGGGTAGCCCCTATGCACAAGTGAGAACTTCGCTGCACTACCTCGTCCCACAAATTCGGTAACTACCTAATAATAAGGCAAGAGTAGTTTGTGTAACGGTATGAATCTTATCCCTACAATAGCTCCCGTTTTCTCGAGTTGGCTACTTCGAAGGAGAATAACGTTCTTCCGAATGGGAGAAGGTGGTGTTGCGTCAAGCATTGCATTACTTACACACGACTCGGGAACGAACACCGTAGGGAAACTTGTCCGGGAAAATCATCGGAAAGAGAAAGGCAGATAGAAAGAAAAGCTTTTCAACTTCCCGTTTAATTGTTTCCTGACTCGTCGGGAAACTAGAAGCTTTGGACTGTATACATATTGGCCCACAAGTCAGTGTATGGGCTGCGTACGCATTCGAACTTCTATCATTCCCATCGCTAATAGGATCTTTCCAAGTCATTTGAGTTATCTTTCCTCCCTGCTCTTTCATACCTTCTCATTTTCTCGAAATTCCAAACGCTAACAATGGCTCTGGTGATTTCAGTTCCGCTACACAACTACATTTGATAAGGTGCTGCTCCTGATTGGCTCATTTGTCGCCATTGGTACTGGTATAGGACTTCCAATGATGTCTATCATTATGGTAAGTCACCATTTTGGGGGCAGCTTCGCTGTGGATGTAGTTGCGCCACGTCTTCTTACCCATGAAAGGTCTCAGGAATGAATAGCTTAACTCTTCGTTTTCAGGGTAATATTTCACAGAACTTCATGAATATAAATGGAAACACTACTAGTACGTGAGCTATCCTATTTCATTTTATTTTGTAATTTAGTCATTATTTTTAAGTATGAACTAATTGCAGTTGAATTTTTTTATTCAAGTATTTGTTCTACTGTGATTATCAGTCGACAAAGTTCTGTTGCCTCAACATTGTTACAGAACGATTTCAGAAATTTGCCTATGTTTATTTTGTAAATTTTGGCTAAGATCGGAAACTTGATAGTTTTTTTTGTGAAAATTTATTTTTAAGTGTTGTTATGCGATTATCTACCTATGACTTAATTTTTTTTGTTTTTTTTCTCGTCCCCGCCTTCGTGCGCCATTTTTAGAAAGCTGTTTTTTATTTTTCAGCGATCAATCAATTTGAACATGATGTGATCCAGAATTGTCTGAAATACGTCTATCTCGGCTGTGGAATATTCACGGCTGCCACAATTCAGGTATGGTCGATTTCAGGCGAGTTCGTACAGTTAATAGCACAAGGAGACACTTCGATGACAGAGACGCAGAACATGTGCACCGCTCGGCTCTGCACTGCAGACTCCTTTGCGTCTCTGCCTTCGCATACTTCTTCTCTGCACTCTAGCTAGCATTAGTATTAATTATAGCTGAATAACTCAATCAAATTCTGAAACATCAACAATTAATTTATGCGAAGAATCCCGCGAAAATTGATCTATCTTGGGATATTCCGGTTATTGATTCAACGAACGTCCTTCCCCACCTACTTCAATCTCTTTATGATCTGCCACTATTTTCTATGGGGTGGGACCATCTGCTATGATGTATGGTCTGTGATTCTAGACTCTGGGTGGACATCAAGAGTGTGCATGCGGGGTGTTTGGGACCATATGTACTGCATTCCCCATTGGGCTTTCCCTCTATACAGGCAGCCACCAACCAGGGATCGTCCAGTGATTTCAAAAATCTCGTTCGAAGTTGGGCCTCTTTATCTTTTTTTTTATTTGATGTGATTTCATTGTTTGGCTTTTTCAAACTTTACGTTTTCATAATTGTAGCAATTTCCCTGCAGTTTTAGTTTCCTGTTTTGGTTCATTCTTATAGAGGAAAAACGCAGATCCAGTAACATAGCCCGTTTAGGCAATATGTTTTCTGACTGTTTGCGAAAATCTGGTGAATCAACTGAGGCGACAATTTTTCAAGTCGATTCTTCGCCAAGACATCACCTGGTTTGATAAGAACAACTCAGGAACCCTTGCTACAAAGCTGTTCGAGTGCGTAGCCAAAGCCTTCCTCCACATGGTTCTGGTAGTCCCAAAATCTGTCTGTTTAGCAATCTCGAACGAGTCAAGGAAGGAACGGGGGACAAGCTTGGTCTGATGATCCAATTCGTGGCTCAATTCTTCGGCGGTTTCATCGTGGCGTTCACATACGACTGGAAACTCACTTTGATCATGATGTCATTGGCACCGTTTATGATCATCTGCGGAGCGTTCATTGCTAAGGTTTGTCTTTGGTTTTCCTTTGAGCTCTAAAAAATCTCGTCAAAGTGCAACATTGTGAGTTGCAGTTGATGGCTACAGCAGCGACTCGCGAGGCCAAGAAGTATGCCGTGGCCGGTGGAATCGCTGAAGAGGTGCTCACATCAATCAGGACCGTCATCGCATTCAATGGCCAACCCTATGAGTGCGAAAGGTATGGTCATCTCCTCTCCATTTCACGCCTTGATTAACTTTTAGGGCTAAGATAGTGCAGTGCCAAGTGGTGCACCATCAAATGGTCAGTAGATCTAGTCCTGGATCCCCACTAGCCGCCCAAGCCAACCAGACCTTCCATCCCTACGGAGTCGGTGGGCTGGGTGACTATCGATCCAGAATTCGATACGCTGACCATGTGATAGCATGACCAGGCTTGGGATCGACCATAGTATCACTAGAGGATGAAAGCGCCGACTTGTTCATCGGCTATCACTGTGTAGGCCACATGCGCATCACCACCACAGGAATGCCAGAGCGTTCCCCAGAAACGGGGTTGATGAGCCATGGAAGGGTCTATCCTCCAGACTTTATTCGATTTGTTAGAAATTTAGTAACATTTTTGTCATGGGTAAGGAAAACTCAAATTTGCTCTCGATCAAGGTGGGGTTTACTTAGAGTCACGAAAGTTGTGGGTTTATCTATAGGCTGAAGGATATATTCATAGTTTGAAGGGTCTGAACCGCCCTCTTCACCGCTGAGAAGTACCGTCACGCGACCGCACGCGTCCATGCCTTGCATTTCGAGAGGCCTTCGAAGAGCATTTTTTCTATTTGAGTTCCGACAAATCCAAATTTTCTACGAAATTTACTGTATTGCTGTGAATACAAGCTGAAGGAGCTTATTCGTTCAGATACCAAAAAGCGTTAGAAGACGGTAAATCAACGGGAATCAAGAAATCTTTTTATATTGGCGTTGGTCTGGGAATAACGTTCCTGATCATGTTCTCCTCATATTGTCTGGCATTTTGGGTCGGCACGGATTTTGTCTTCAAAGGTCAAATGAATGGAGGAACTGTGATGACAGTACGTTTCTTCTTCAAAACCATCCCTCACGAAATCAATCAACATTTCAAAGGTTTTCTTCTCCGTAATGATGGGTTCCATGGCGCTCGGACAAGCTGGGCCTCAATTTGCTGTTCTCGGTACGGCCATGGGTGCAGCCGGATCTCTCTATCAGATTATCGATCGGGTATGTTCAAATAATGTCTTTCGCTGAGTCGGGATGCGCGCGGACGCGAAGCGGCTCTACTAACGCGTAGTATGGCTACTTTGCTGGCGACAACTAATGTTGAAATGTTTGATTCGCTTTTTTTTCAAGGAACCAGAAATCGATTCGTACTCAACGGATGGCGTGAAGCCATCGAATCTCAAAGGGAAGGTAACAGTCTCAAATCTGAAATTCACTTATCCAACACGACCAGATGTCCCTATTCTTAAGGTTCGCCTGTTCCATCTCCTGTCTAGTAGACTTGCTCTAATCTTTCCATCATTGCAGGGAGTCTCATTCGAAGCAAATCCTGGTGAAACGATAGCATTGGTGGGTTCGAGTGGTTGTGGAAAAAGTACCATAATCCAGTTGTTACTGCGTTATTACAATCCTGAGGATGGAAAGGTATGCCTTCTAAGCACTTCTTTGTTCGAATTAATAACACAATAATCGAAAAATTAAATTGAGTCAAAAGATCGATAGAACCATTTCTCATCTCGTACAAGAAAAAAAGATCATGAAGGATCCTTTATTTGCACCATAAATAGGAATGGGAATGCGTGCGCGTCGCGGTGGATCCCAACTCCCTCCATCAACGTTGCGGAATGGAGCAGCATTCCATTTGGTCCTCGCGCGATTCCTTCTGGCCCAGACACTTGGAAAACTGCAATCAACTCATCCGATGTATCAGTTTTGCAGATTACAATAGATGGTGTGGAAATCGACAAGATTAACATCGAGTTCCTTCGAAACTACGTTGGAGTCGTCTCACAAGAGCCGATGCTCTTCAATACAACGATTGAACAGGTTGGTCCATCGGTGGAAGATCTGTCCCTCTGAAGACACTTCCTCATTTAGAACATCCGCTACGGACGAGAGAATGTCACCGACGCGGAAATCACCGCTGCTCTACGTAAAGCAAACGCTTACAACTTTGTGCAATCGTTTCCTGATGTGAGTGACAGAAGACCATTTCGTTGAAAGAGGATTCCAGACTGCGCACACTTCCTTTCAGGGGATCTACACGAATGTCGGTGACCGTGGTACCCAGATGTCCGGTGGCCAGAAGCAGCGTATAGCCATTGCTCGTGCGTTGGTCAGGGATCCGAAAATTCTCTTGCTGGACGAAGCCACTAGCGCTCTCGACGCCGAAAGTGAACACATCGTTCAACAGGCGCTGGAGAACGTAAGTATCGAAGCGCTCGTCTGACAAATCGCCGAGTAAAACTGTTGTGTTAGGCGTCCAAAGGAAGAACAACCATCGTCGTTGCTCATCGACTGTCGACAATTCGAAATGCTGACAAGATTGTTGCGATGAAGAATGGAGAGGTACTGTGGAATGAGCGTTTCCTGGTAAAGGATTCAAAGAAAAGGCTGATTCCTTTTCAGGTGATGGAAGTCGGCACACATGATGAGCTGATCGCACGCAAGGGACTCTACCATGAGCTGGTCAATGCCCAGGTGTTCGCCGACGTGGACGATAGTAAGTTATCCTTTTTGGATTCGAGCCATTCTCGCTTGAATCTTCGAGTCCCTTCTCATTCCCGTTATTATGATATAGGGTGATATTAGGAGGTTTTGAGCTGGAACTGGGTATTACCAGAGTCTGGTTGATAGGGAACGTGAGCAGGATGTTCTGGAACGGATCGGGCGGGTGCCCAATTGCCCCTGAGTGGTTCATGGCGAATCCAGAGCATCCCGCTCATGTCTTCGTCGTGAAGTGTGTCATGCTGCTTCTCCGGTCGTTCTCCAGTCTGAATGTACTCCAAAACCTCTGTTTTGAGAAAGTGGCGAGCCGGGTGATCGACGACGTACGATGTCATCTTCACGTTCGAGATCTCCATCATTAGCCTCACCCGAATATAAGGTACAGGTTCTTAGGCCAGCTCCTGACCTTACTCCGTGGTCATTTCCGCTTTTCAGCGGCTCAAGTCTCAAATGTCAACCGAAAATGCTGCTGGTGGAGGTGCTCAGAACGATCCAGTGAAAGCGGAGAAAGACTTGGAACGACTGAAGAAAGGTGATTCCGCCCTTTTCCCTTTTTATCGCCGGGATTAATTGATGAAAGGCCTTTTTCTTCAGAACTCGAAGAGGAAGGTGCCGCCAAAGCGAATCTCTTTAAAATCCTTGGCTATGCTCGACCTGAATGGCCTTTTATCGCCCTCGCCGTCACCTCTTCGATCGTTCAAGGCTGTGTTTTCCCAGCATTCTCACTCTTTTTCTCACAAATTATCGACGTACGCGTTCATATTTCTCCTCTTTTGATTCCTCCAACCATTTGCTCCGTTCAGGTATTTTCCAAGCAACCAGGTGATCCGACGCTCAAGAGTGACGGTCATTTTTGGGCGCTTATGTTCCTCGTGCTGGGTGGCACTCAGGCGATGACCATGCTCATTCAGGTATACCTTACTTTCAGTGAATGTTTCCGGTCAAAAGTGGCATTTCTTTCCAGTGCTTCTTCTTCGGTTTGTCAGCCGAACGGCTCACAATGCGATTACGATCAAAAATTTTCCAAAATGTGATGAGAATGGATGCCACCTACTTCGACATGCCTCGCCATTCAGCTGGAAAAATCACTACCCGCTTGGCGACAGATGCACCAAATGTGAAATCGGTACGGTCGCTTTTCAGGAAGCATCATTTGAACATAGTTACCCAGTCATTCTGGCGTTTCTATGGTCTTTAGGTTGAATAGTAATCTATTTTGTTGGAAATGCCCTGGTAGCATTTGAAGAATGCAACTGTCGCTCTAACTCGCTTGACATCGCTAATTGTCGTATTATGGCGCCGTATCTTTTGCCATATCCCACCCACCGTTCGCCCCCTGCCGTCTGTTGTCGCTTAGTATCGTTCATTGTCATCGGCTGCTTTCATCATCCATAATTTGGCCCGCGAGCGGGCGAGCGAGCGATTGGAGCGGCGCTTGCCCTTGTTTACAACTGAATCTTGGTCGATACCGACGGACGAGTAGTCCCCCGGCTGGCTCGCGCGTTCGCTCGCGGACTATAAAAGCAGCCATCGACTGAAGTCTACTACTTACGTAGGGATAACTTGCGCTATGCCAAACTACTGGACCAGAGTTACGCTGAGGAAGGTCTCGCGTGGGAGTTTCATGTCCCAATCTATCTTTGAGAACCTTTCCCTGTTCTGGACTAATTCCACTTATATCTTGGTTATTGCTAGTTAGAAATTGCCGGCATTTGTAGAGCTGGATCTAACAAGATTTTTATAAATCGAAGACTTTCAGGCTCTTGACTACCGTTTCGGTTCGGTCTTCAGTTCAGTCGTTTCCATATGCTGTGGCATAGGTATCGCATTCTATTTTGGATGGCAGATGGCACTTTTAGTGAGTTCCACAGCGGTTAGATACCGACCACTGCCTGCCTGAAATGTCCATACATTTCAGACAATCGCCATTTTCCCTTTGGCTGCTGTGGGGCAAGCTATTCAGATGAGATTCATGTCTGGGCGTGCCACAGCCGATGCGAAGGAGATGGAAAACAGTGGAAAGGTGGGTCCAGTTCCACATCTGACGAATGGATCAATCACGAAGGAACATTCCAGATTGCAATGGAGGCCATCGAGAATATTCGAACGGTGCAGGCATTGACGTTGGAGCGTCGGCTTCATGCCCAGTTCTGTCATCATCTAGACGGACCGCATAAAACCAGCAGACGGAAGGCTCTTATTCAGGTGGGGATGGCCGTTGGCCCCAATAGGTTGATAAGTTCTTGGGTTTTGGTAGGCTGTGAAGACGAAGTTACCTGTTTAAGGGTGTCTCATATGGATTCGCCAGCAGTATCTTCTACTTCCTGTACGCATCATGTTTCCGTTTCGGGTTGTGGCTTATCGTCAACGGCACCATTCACTCGATGAATGTTCTCAGGTGAGCCCAAGGTTGTCCTCGTTATAGCTCTATAGGAGAGGTCGGGTCAGCGGTTCTAAACATTTGCCATCTTTTACTCCCGCTCAACGAGTACTATACTGGACCTAATGTTCCTTTACAGGGTACTATTTGCGATTTCTTTCACTGCTGGAAGTATGGGATTTGCCAGTTCGTATTTCCCCGAGTACATCAAAGCGACGTTTGCTGCCGGTATCATCTTCCACATGTTGGAAGAAGAACCACGAATCGACGGCATGACGAATAACGGCAAGAAACCCAAGATTACCGGTGCCGTCAAGCTGAATAAAGTCTATTTCAAATATCCCGAACGGCCAGACGTTCCCATACTTCAAGGACTCGACATCAACGTAAGCTAAAGTATCCGGATCATAGAGATTCAACTGGTTCCAGCTATGGTTGGTGGGCCTTCAAGTATCGGCGGTCTACATACTTTCAGGTGAAACCCGGCGAGACTCTTGCCCTGGTTGGGCCCAGCGGCTGCGGAAAGTCCACGGTTATATCTCTACTCGAAAGGCTCTACGATGCTTTGGACGGTTCTGTTGTGAGTATTGCCTTTTACACAAATTGCTTTCATATACAACTAAGTTTTTCTAACCATTTTATTTTATTTTATTTTATTTTATTTTATTTACTATGCACTTTTTTATTGATATATTTCGACTTCTTCAGAAGTCTGGGCCCTTGATTCGGTGCTGATTCACTGAAACGTCTAGGTGGATAAATCGAAGGAGAGTGATAAAATAGCTGTGGACTAGTTGTCTTACAGGATACCCCCAGCATCGCCCTGATTTCGACTTAGGGAAGCAAGTAGTGAGATAGTGGGACTCTATAAAAGGCCCTATGTCTGAGGAGCCACAGATCCTATCATCTGGACGGGTGAATAGATGGGAAGTGGTGCTGGGCTGCGTTACACCTGCACCCGCCTGATCAAACCGCATCAAGAGCTCATTATTAGGAACCACTTTTGGATTTGAATTTAGTAAATTGTAAACCATTTCGTTTGTAGGAAATCGATGGTAACGATCTACGTGAAGTGAACCCAACTCATCTGCGAGCCCACATTGCCTTGGTATCGCAGGAGCCAATCCTTTTCGACAGATCCATCCGTGACAATATCCTCTACGGCCTTCCACCTGGTTCCGTCAGTGATGCGGCTGTGCACGAAGTCGCACAACGTGCCAACATCCACAAATTCATCATGGACCTGCCAGATGTAAGTTTAGCCCCACGCACTGGTCAGTAGTAAGAAGCCTTACCCGGCGGGCCAAATATGCGTCATTTCAGGGTTACAACACTCGCGCAGGAGAAAAAGGAACTCAATTGTCTGGAGGCCAAAAACAACGAATCGCCATCGCACGTGCTCTCATCAGAAATCCGAAAATTCTGCTGCTTGACGAGGCTACCAGTGCTTTGGATACCGAAAGCGAGAAGGTTCTATTAATCGCTTTGTGATGGTCATTTTTCCGATTCCCGATTTTCGAATTAGTGAGAAAAACCAGGGGTGTTCAGGTTGTGCAAGAGGCCCTCGACAAGGCATCAGAAGGCCGCACCTGTATCGTTGTGGCACATCGGCTGTCGACTGTTGTCAATGCCAATTGTATAATGGTAGTCAAGGGAGGAAAAGTTGTAGAAAAAGGTACAGCTCACCTCAATTGTTTACTTTACCCATATGGGAAAGTCAAAGTGCTACTTTCAGGAACCCATAGTGAACTGATGCAAGCCAAGGGTGCATACTGGGCGCTTACACAGAAGCAAACATTGGCCAAGGGATGAGCTCATATTTTTTTTTTCATCTGGATCTGCTCATATTTCATATCACTGACTAATCGTGACTGATCATCATTGTTGATAGATTACATAGCTGAGGGGTGGGATGGGCGTACGGGCAGGCGCCCATACCCTATCCCTGTAAAGTCCACCTCAATACCATTCTGCAAGGCAGACTGTGACGTTGGGTGCTTTTGTGGTGGAAGTCTGGCAGAAAGACGACCGCTCCTACCATTTTTGCAAACCCGACCGAATATATTTTTGTTAAGTTCGTATTCTTTTGAGTGATGATCTCAAGGCGTGTACTGTATTGAATAACGGGAATAAAATTGTTTTATTTTACAGCTGTAAATGTGGAAAAAGAAGTCCGTAGAATCGTCAAATATGAAAGGGATACACCACTTTCTCTCTGATAGGGTCGGTGCGTTCCATTGCAATCAGGTGGAATCAGAAAAGGTCCTGTCGTCAATGACTGATAACGAGTTTTAAAAAGCTTTCCGAAAATCATTTTTTCCAAGTGTCACCAGTGGAGGGCAGCATTTGAAGTAGCCAACGGTAAAAAGCATCATAACCGGCTCTAGTCGTTCATTGAACAATTTTCTCTAAAAGGAATTTTCTCATTCATGTAAAGAAAAATGTGCGAACTCCTTTTCGATGTCATACGATATGATCTTAAACTTTTCTGATGTCTGGAATTCCTGTCTACGTGGATTACTTTGAAGTACCTGACTTCCAACTTCTTTTCTTAACTGCAAATGAGAATTTGGTAGTATACATTAATGGCTATTTGACAGAAAGGCCTACTTGGTTAGGGCCTGGTTAGAATAGTCGTCAACCAAGAGGCCTTTCGAAAAAGAAGAGCCTTTGAAATGATTTCATCAGTTCTCCTTCACTCTAGAGCTTCTCCTGATGAAGCAGGACTGTAGTCTCAGGTGCCATCAGATAGCACCTGTGCCCAGGGACCTAATGGGGTTTTTCCAAGTCGGCGAGGAAAAACTCTCTGGCTTTGTCGCCACAGCTGTTCCCCATGACGCCAACAACTGAGAGCATTCCTTGGTGACACCACCGAAATCACCGTGACATGCACTGCCAGCTCTTCCTTGCCGAAATCGAATACAACTTCTAGTCTTCCCCTTGAAGCCTACTTATGATGGGGACCCGAAAATGGGGAGACGATGGAGACCCGAAAATGGGGAGACGTGCGGTAGAAACGGCCTTGTTTAACCGATCCGCCGCACGCGGCAGTCGCGGACTATTCGTCGCGTTGTTACTTTTCTAGCGTTCTTCATACAGCTCAATCGCTATACATGGTTCTCCTACCAGTTCTTCTGATCCTGTATTTTTTACTTGCTGCTGCATTCTGCTCAATCTCTTCGCGCGCGGCGCCCTCTCGCCGCGACGCGACAATTTCGTTCCTACTGCACCACACCCCGGACAATGAGACTGCTTACTCAGTACTGCGGAATGCGTTCATGCGCTCTGACTGTCTCTATCTTAAAATGGTGTGATTTATAGCAAGAACACTTTTCGAAAGTATTTAATTACATCACGAAGGTGAAAAAAAATTGCCTCTGCCATATAAGTGGTGTAAATGTCACTGATAAGGCAGAATTATTTGCACCACGGTGCCACTGATATTTTTCATATTAATCATGCAATGAATTTGCAATCAATTGACAAATTCATTGTTTTCATTTTTATTTTTATTATTCATTAGTTTCAACTTTTCCTACCATAATCTGACTATTGCCCTTTCAAACTCGGTGCTCAAAAGTTCTGAACGGGCCATCTCAATCCCATGCCGATGTATGTAGGCCAAGCGATTTGACCATCAGCTCGATCCATGCATTTCTGGCCATTCGACTTCAAAGAAGTGTGGTTCTGCTAGGTTTTCTCATAGTTTATTTTAACTTATGCAAATAAAGTTTCTGTGCATCATCAATGATATTCAGCGGTCCTTCATATTCGTGAATTTGGCATTCGATGAGGAGGAAAGATAATTTGCAAGTTCTTCGTTCAATTGATCCTTACGTCACACCAAATTCATCATCCTCAGTCCTAGTTGTCCATCAACATTTTGTCGTAGTTCAGAACAGCCCCAACACGCCCAACAGGACAGCATCGAGACGTACTCCACTGTTGGGGTGAAATTTAGTTCAGGGTTGAAGGGACACCCCACTGTGCTCTTCGTTCCTAGCCTTAAGGTGGGGTAGCCGGCCTAAGGGCCTATCAAAAGGTTTTTCACGGTGTGACTCATAGGTGGATAAGATCTTTCGCCTGATCTTAGTAAGGGGCACCGGGGTGGTTGGTATTTGGGTAGAAAGCTGGGATGGGATATGAGAATAGATCAGTAGCATACAAGTATTGCTAGAGAGAGCACGACGAAGGTCCGAAAATGTGTCAGTGCATTTGAGAGTACAGTGGGGCCCTTTTAACTTCATCTTTATCTCAACCTTATCTAAAGCTCAACCGCACTTATTTTATAGCTAGACCTGAATTCTACTACTTTTCGTCGTTAGTTCAATACTATGTCTTGTGCTACTATTTCCGAAACTGCTGCTTCCGTAAGTTTTGTTGGAAGTACGGCTCTTCTTCTTCGTATTGTTCTGTGACGTACATGACTCAGTTCCCTTTCTTTCAAGCTCAGAACAATACCAATTCTCCAAATATTTGGCTCATTGTCAGCGAAATCCAACACTATACGCAGTTTCAACTACCGAAACCCTACGAGACGATCATACCAAAGTTCGTCAAAACTCGAGTGCGGCTCGTTTTTATTTGATCATCGTTCATCAAATTAGAGTTTAGAATATGCATAATTCATAATTTCTTCAATCTCCTATGATGAAACAATTCACCTTCTTTGTCTTGGTCAGGTTCGTCTCAGGTTCGATTATGTTTGGTTTGGTTAACGGATGCACGAGCATGAAGATCGACTGCTTTTTTTTCTAGCAGAATGATTCATGTGGTAACAGAAATTGTCCAAACAGTTTATTGTCTGTCTGTATACAACCAATCCGGTAGGATTAAAAAATGGAATGATCATCAAATTTGGTTTGGTCGCCGAGCGATGCCCTTTTTTATAATCGTTGAAGGCGAGCATAGGTGTGGTCCGCGGTTGATTATTATCAACGATCCAAACAATAAGCAATGGAGGTGTAGCTCTGGTGAAGAGGAGTGCGGAAAGACCAGAATAGTAGCGCATCATATAGTTTATTTTTACGGCTTGACCGTGCGGCAGTATAGCATATGAATCAAAATGAGGTCTTCTCAGAAACATTTCATCTCTGCGATCAAATTTGCGTCCCAGGAAACTACCCATGTGGGAAAGTTAGAGGCTGTGCACGCACATAGGGCCAGTTTGGCTGTTTAACATACGATTTTCCTATCCACCGTGGCTATCCCTTTTGCGAGTTACAAATAACGAACAAATTTGTCTTCGACATCAAATTTACGGTTTATAAGAATACTGATGGTGCTAGAAAAACGTGCTAGAATGGAACTCTCGGGATAAGGCATTAGCACCCAAAATTAATGAATGGCAACGCATGAGCATAACAGGTGGCCTCTTGCCCTATATCCCAATGCCCTAGTGAGAGACAATGCACGCGATGTCTCTGGCTATTAATGAGGCGTCCACGACCGGGCAGCCCCATCTGCTCCATCGTCTTCGAAGTTAAGCAAGTGCTCGGTGTTGGTGAAATTGTGCCGTAGTTCCAATTGTTTCAGTTCCAGTTGGTTTCCATTTTTTTTTTTTGGAGTTTGTTGGCCTGAGTTGCAACTATTTGAGAGTAGGTTTGCGTCAGGCGTAAACGTAAAATTCCTGAAAGTTTCGAAACATTTTTAGGTCTTTAAGGACAGCAGAAATTTGACAAAACGTCAAATGAGATGAATGTTCTGAATGTTCATCCTCAAGAAAAAAAACATTTCGTTATAGAAGCGTCGTACTCATAAGGTTGAGGGAATGTTTTCAAGACGACCGCTCTCTCTGCTCTTTAGAATACGAGATCAATAATGCCGCTGTCGTACTCGCTCGTCTTCTTTTTATAATGCTTTTGAGGCGATTTATTCGTAAAAGTCCATCCAATTTCCAACTTGACCCTTTTCTAAAAAGTTCCCGTCATTGAAGAAACCTGTACAACCTTTTCTGCTCTTTGTTACTGACAAATTCTCCATCTATGGAAGCTGGCGATGCTGATATAAGCTGAGGTAGTCTCAATCCCTAATGCCCATAGGATTAATTGTTTCCAGATGATCCTTCGAATTACCCCTGGATTTGAAAGACCTAGGTTTTACCCCTAGATTCAAAAGATATCTTTCCTTAACGTCCGTGTGGCCTTGTGAATTGCCCCATACTGATTGTTTTGCAATTTCCTCACAGCTTTATCGCTTCATGATCTGGTCTGTTTATGTCATTGTTTATGTTTATGTAATGTCGATATCTTCCATTGACTTGCTAAATTCGCAGCTATTCTAAAATATTTCGAAGGAACATGGCCTCCTGTACAGACTTTTCTCAAGAGGCAACAAAGTTTTTTTCTTTGTAATTCACCGCCATTTTTGTTGTGACCATTCCGTAGTAGAATCATTATCATCGAGATCGCGCCATGTAATTGCCCACCGCAAAAGACTCGATCTCCGTTTAATAAAAATTAATTTGAAGTTCGAGCTGGTTGCCAATGCACATCGTCAGCAGTCAAAACTTTACCAGAGATTTTGGCTCTGCTTTTACGCCTTTTTTCTTTTGATCGAGCTCAAGATTCTGAGGCTTGTTCTCGGTTTCTCCACATCTGTTGGGCGACGCGTATAATATAAGTGTTTCGATTGATGAATCGCTGTTGAGTCAAGATTGAGTGGTATTTGCTAGAATTCCTACCTCCTTGTGCTCAAAGTTTCTTTTTTTTTTCTTCGAATGAATGTGGTTTTTTTTTACTTTTCTGAAGGTTCTTCAGTCTGCCTATGCACCTGTAGCTACACAAGAAGCCTAACATTTTCAAGCATAATTCCTTCCACGCTCATCCAGCGAAAATAAGTTCATTTTCGTATTTTTCTATGGTTGATCTGTCCTGATCTTCTTTGCTACCTCGTGATCTTCGTTTTTCATTACACACCAATCTCGAGCTCGCTGTTTTGATGCAAGTGTTTTGTCCTAACCCCTCTTGCTGCTCTTCCACTATGTTTCAAAAAACAAATTGCATCGACTGAACAACGATATTGATAGCGTTAATGTTCTTCACAAACCTTCTCAATGAATTGCTGACAGCACTCTTTTGCCGCAACTTTGCCTTCTGATTTCCGGTCTTACTACCCCTGTACGAAATTCGATTACTTGTACACATTTATCCTAAAACCACCCAGATTATCACGAGATCAGAAAATACAAACACTTACAATTGTTAGTAACCGAAATTCGTCTCGTGAAACACGAAGCGGATCTCGTGAAAGTATGCTTCCTCTAGTTTGTATCTCTCAGCGCCACACGACATTCGTGCCAAGTATTATATTACGTTTGAAGATAAGTCCTGCAACACTTCGGACAAGTTTTTGAATTTTATATTTCTTCATTAAACAAGGCCCTCAATCCACAATATAATCACCATTATTACCTAGGTCACGTGCCCTTATTTCGGGCAGAATCTCGATCCCTCTCTTCAAGAATTCCGGTGGCTGCGACGGAAACGATTTGTCGATTTCAATTTTGAGTTCACGGCAATCATCAATTTTTTTGTCGCTTAGATTGCGCTTCAGTGCTCTGAATAGGTGGCGATAAGAAGGCGCTAGATCCGATGAGTAAGCCGGATGCGGCAGTACTTCCCATCCGAGTTCCATAATTTTTTGACTAGGCTGTGGCCGTCACTTCAGTGCCACTGTCTGGCAGATCCCAGTAGATCATTCCACCGCAGTCCCATCACCAACACAATAAAACCCTCTGCTTCTGGAAGTCTGCTTTGGGCTCCGTATAAGACTTTTCTTTCGCGCAACCCAGTGACACGTGTTTGGTTTACGTAAAGCGCCCAGCTCTCATCTACGGTCACTATGTCTCGTAAGTGCTTTCGGTGGGAACGAGGCAGATCAGAGTATCCTGGCTGTCTTGTCAAACAGGCGTAGTTCATGAGGGACCTTTTCACGAGCCCTTTTATGTCCCTTTTTGAAATCATTGAGGAGCACTCTACAGCAATCGGGCGCAAAAAAAAATTGAAAAGGGCTTTGGTTTTCCCCTGGAGAAATACGTTCAGTGTTGCAGGACTTATCTTCCAACCTAATACATTCCCGTGACATATACCGTTATAATTTGACTTCATATAAGTAGTCTGCAGTGGAAATTTTCTAGATCATATGGGTTTCTTAAAGAAGAAAGGGAAAGCAGCCGATAGCAAAGAGTCAGAGAATGACAACGAAGAAGAAAAGTGGGTTTTTTCTAATTGTCATATTTGCCAGATATCGCCATCGTAACAGTTTATCGGCAACTAGCAAAAACACTTCATAAAATGGCTATGCCGCCGCTCCCCGACACTACTCCAAACCACAAATGCAACTGTCCCGTTTTTTTTTTTTGCTGTAATACTTCGATCAAGAAATTATCACAGTTTGAAAGAAAGCACTGTACAGGCATAGCGATGATACACTCACGAGTCATTTGAAGGTGAGGATGAGGTGGTTTCCGGTGGTTGTAGGTTGCACTGCTAAATACGGGACCATATGGGCTACATGAAGAGAACCATGTCAACGCGCTCAATGTCCATAAAAAAAGCTGTTCAAATGCTGCTGCCCAAGGGGCACTGTTCAAAATCGAGGAGCGTCATTAGGATATGATTCACATTGACTTCGACCGGGGTATGGGTACATTCACCAGAACTGGATGGACGCGGCAAACCGCGCCGCGAAATTCGTGGTGATTAAAACGGCTTTGGCGCGTACCATTGGGGCACGGATTTCAAGTAGATTGGATAAGTAGGGCCAGCTGATGCTATTTATCTATCCCACTTCAAATTTGTGCTCCAATGATGGGCGCCAAAGTCGTTTTAATCACCAGGAGTTTCGCCGCGCGGTTTGCCGCACCCATCCAGTTTTGGGTGAATGTTCCGTCCCCCCTTTGAGAATTCGGCAGCGTACCGTGACAGCTCGGAAATTCCTTGCAAGGATTGAAGAGCACCAAGATTACGTACAACCGAAATCGGAACGATAGGGCTGACCACGAAACTATCGTTGCACCTTCTGTGCACCTATCGTCGTGAATTTTTGAGGTCGAAACAAGTTTAGAAGACTTTGATGCGGTTGCTGAGTCGTTAATGGTTGATGCGGTTAACCTCTTACGATTCCCGATCAAACTTGGACTAACCAAGATAAGCTTCATGGGAAGTAGTTCGAGCATTAAGGTATACGTGTACTGGAATGAGAATGATAGTGGCTTCTTTTCCTTTATCAATACTTTTAATGAGAAACAAAAAAACGACAAAAGCCTTACCACAAAGCGAGCCCGATTCCCCAATTATCAGAATCAGAGCGATTCTCTCGGCTTATCTGAGCCATTTTCGGTTGCACGTGATTGACCAGAATACTACTGCGGAACAAAAAAAATGATTATCTGAACAATTTTGAAGGAAATGGCTGTCCGAAGCTTTTCTCATTTTACTGATGATTTGTTATAGAACATCCCGATAAAACATCAGAGATTACACTTCACTGACGTTTTTTTTTGGTTCGGCTTACCGGTCTCGAGTCATTGACGGAAGTGTGTAGAATCCGCTTCGGCGGCGAAGAGAGCGCAAAAAAAATGCGGAATTTAAGGAGTTCAGAAAAACATTGATAACGTCACCTAAAAATATCCTACTTATATAATCGGCTAAGTGTGTCTGTTGGTGTGTTTGTGTGTGTGTGTGTGAGTTTGTGTGTGTGTGGGTATGTGTGTGTGTTTGTCCGACCGGAAATTCATAACTCCCGTCCCATTGTAGCTAACGCATTCAAATTTGAAAGAGAGATAGGCGGCACGATGGGAACAGCGATGGTAAGTGATTGGAAGTGATAACAATCGATAGAAATGGATAAGGAGCCTTAAAAGGCAAAATCCACGGGGTCCGTAACTCCCTTCGTATTATCGATGAAGCCTTGGCACTTTGGCAGGTGGTGTAGCATATAAGGGGACCGTTAGTGATTGGTGACAGAGAATGATATCAAGCGATAGAGACTGATAAGAAGTCATAAAAGGCAAGGGCCTGTAGGTCTGCGACGCGCTTCCAGTTAATAGTGGAGTCTTGGTATTTCAATAGGTGACGTAAGATGTGGCAGGATCGTAGGTACTCGGTGACGGGATCGAGAACGGTTGGTGCCGGGCCAGGAGCTGATAAAACTGATAAAATCCTCTAAAGCGTAGAGCCGCTATGATAATGACATTATAGTGGAGCTTTGACGGTTTGGCATGTGATGTGGAGTATGGCGAGATCGTAGGCGACCGATGAAAGGCGCTGATAACAGCTGATAGCGACTGATAAGAGCACTTACTAACTCAATTCAACTCCTGTGGTATCTATGATGTGTTTAAGATTACGACTATGATATAGATTACGACCGCTACCCAGCAAGGTTTGGAAGCTCAAGTTCGCTTTATGTTTTGATATCATTCACGACGGAGCTCATCCGACCGCCAATAATTTGAGATTCCCAACTAATGGTGTACCCGTGAAGGAAAGAAGGTCCAGTGATAACGAAATCTTATAATGGTGTTATTATCAATTGAGAACATTTGTGAGTACTACGCAATTCTTTGGTTGCCTATCAGTCAAACCTTAATGGTTGATTATTTTCAAGATGAAGAGCAACCGACTGATACCTTTAATCGTAGGCGTATGCGCGGGCATGTGGTGCACGCATTGTGGCGTGCGTAGCCCAACTGGTATTATAGTAATTCATTTAAGCACTTTGGATCGGTAAAGTTCTTGTTAGTTTACCATTCGGCACTGGTAATTTTCTTCGATAAGAAATTCAGTTGTTCAATACTTTCAGTTCGACAGACCATTAATTTTGCTTTCAGGAAAGATGATGCACCGAAAGCCAGTATCCCACAACTGGTTCGTTTCTTCTGTTCCTTTCCTAGTTTTTTGAATGTTGCATTTCCTTTCTTGATTTTACATTACATTACATTACCTTACCTTGTCTTACTTTCCCTTATCTTCCATTTCGTTACTTTCCTTTGCTGCCAAACTTTTCACCATCCTACTTTTTTCGAAGTTCTCAGAGACCAGTGATAATACTTTCAGTTCCGTTACACAACCACATTCGACAAGTTGTTGCTCTTGATCGGTTCAACTGTCGCTATGGGTACTGGTATGGGACTCCCAATGATGGCTATTATCATGGTAAGGCATGAATTCAGTGCGGAACACCGGAAGAATGGGTAGTCGTACGTAGATGGTGACTGGCTCAGCTACCATAACCTACGGATTGGACGCAAGTAGCACCACCGCTCCATACAGGCTTAGTCTCCCACACCAAGCAGGCTTAGCCTCCCACACATCTGACATCGGCTGCTTAGTCAGAAGTCTCTGAATGGGCAAAAGTTTAAATCTTCGGCTGGTCCTTGTGATTAGCTAAATCCAAATAAATAGCGCATCCCGAAAAAAGAATTACTCATGGCAAGACCCCTGAACAAAATGATCAAAACAGTAAATAGGGCCCTGAAGTAGCTGAAGCGATCATTCTTAAGAGTAAAACTATCGGGTAAAGAGGAGGGTTAGCAGCGGGCCATCGATTCGATCGGATGTCGTTCCTCTTACACAGGTTCTGCATCAGAGATGGTTATTGACAGAGCAGGGAAAAACCCTTCTTATCGTATTGTCTCATCTGCGATGTTTTCCGTAAGGACTTTAAGAGGGTAGAGACCGGCGGAAAAGCTGAAGGAGACCTGAGAGGACTGATTCGATGAATAGTAAATGCGTAAAAAGAAAGTAATTGTATGAGGCTGGTGGACATACGCTTCACATAACCTTTGAAATAGAGGAAGGAATATGAGAGCATGGTGCGTCAGGATGGCTTCCGCTGATTTACCGTGCAACTGATCAAATATCTGATGTTTAGGGTGACATCACGCAGAACTTCATGAGCGTCAATGGAAACAGAACTTGTACGTTACTTGTATTTCTTCCTTTTTGTCTATCAATTCCATTGCCGAATTTTCTTCTGCTTTTTCTTAATGTTTAATGTTTGCTTTTATAATATGCATCATGGAAAATCCTTCGGCCTGAATTTACTTTCAAATTGCTCTTAAAGAACCTAATTTATTCAAAATAATTAAAATACAGTAGATTAGAAATCTATTCATTCTTGATGTGTAAGGAATCTTAGAATTTCGATGTGATAATTCTGTTTGCTTGTTTGATTATTTCTACTTTTTCATTTTTCCGAAGCCGATTTACATTTTCAGCTTTTCAACAATTTGAACACGACGTGACACAAAACTGTTTGAAATACGTCTACCTTGGTTGTGGAATATTCGCAGCAGCAACGATTCAGGTATGGTTGCTTCACAAGGGCTCCGGGAGAAAGAGTTCCATGTCAGGTACCTAGACGATGCAATTTAGAATGTGGGACCCATCTCTGATTCTATGTATCTCTTCTTTTTTTTTTTCTTTAGAATGAGCGAAGCATGGGATCTACTTTTATTTTTTTTTTCTAAACCTGCCTTTGTTCTGTTTTACAGCGCGTTGTCATGAAAGTGTCTAGTGTTCTCCCTCTGATTTTTGATTTAAGTAGTTCTCCTGCTATGACCTTCAAGCCTTTTTTCGAATTAGGCCCACTACTCACTGCGTGCTATAGAAAGTAATCCATGGAACTCGAATGTTAGACCCCGGCTTGGGTAGGTGGTATTGTAGCCTTCGATAATACAGGTATATGAACCGATAGGCAAAAATGAACTTCTCCCCAGAAAATGGGACAAGCACTGAAGGAGATAAGTCACGGGGATAGACCAATACAGCATAAGCTTTACAAAATTCATTGATATCGAATTTCTGATAAAGCTCAGAACTTTCTAGGGAAGAACAGGAGCTTACAGCTCTTGGGAGAGCTTGAATTGAAGAGCAGCATGAACATGTGAGAAGTGATTTGAAGTAATTTAAGTCCTGCAAGCACATTCAGCATATTCTTCGAACCTCTGAAGGGTTGTTAATGGACCTACACGACAGGATGCCGAGAATTCTCTGACGGAGCACCGTGCTTACCCTGCGTAGCGGCGGAACTGACAATACCGATCCTTGAAAACACTCTACATTTACCTGATTTTCTTTTTAGTGGTGGTTACTCCAATGTAGAGGGTGCAAACCACGCCATGGAAACCACGCCCATGCAGTCAGCATCCCCACTGCCTTTTTTTCTTGACTTGACTTTGCAAACTTTCTCGACTCCCGAGATCTGTAACGATACTTTCACCTAGGCTGTGGACTAGATCATTTGTTTCCTCTTTTATAAGCGTACCGTAATTTGTTCTTTAAGGCGACATGTTTCCTGACTGTCGGAGAAAACCTGGTGAATCAATTGAGGCGACAGTTTTTCAAGTCAATTCTTCGCCAAGACATTCCATGGTTTGATAAGAATGGTTCAGGAACATTGGCCACAAAGCTGTTCGAGTGAGTGAAATCGTCCTCCTAGAAGGCTAGCCAAAGGTGGCCAAAACTTGTTGTTTAAGCAATCTCGAACGAGTCAAGGAAGGAACCGGCGACAAAGTCGGTCTGATGATCCAGTATGTGGCACAGTTCTTCGGTGGCTTCATCGTGGCATTCACCTATGACTGGAAACTCACGCTGATTATGATGTCCCTGGCTCCATTCATGATCATGTGCGGAGCATTTATTGCTAGGGTAAGCTAATAGTTCTCTTGGATGGCCGAGAAACAGAGGGGGTTGGGAAGCGGGGAAGGATGAAGGGACCATGTCGAAATATTTCGAACTCAAAGGTGTCTATTACAGTTGATGGCCACTGCAGCGACTCGTGAGGCCAAAAAGTATGCAGTGGCTGGAGGAATAGCCGAAGAGGTGCTTACTTCGATGAGGACTGTTATGGCTTTCAACGGACAGCCTTATGAGTGCGAAAGGTACCCTTTTCAATTCTTTCCTAGGCCTTGATCAATCCTCCATGGTATGCGCCCACCATTCGACTTCCTTTCAGCAAACGTAGTGGCGTTTTTGAATGCGTATGTGAGTTTTACAATGACTTGCGGCTGTTAAGTGATGTACAAGCCAGTGCTTCCACATTCCCAGACGAGTCTGGTACAAATTAATCTAAGGGTGTTAAATTTAGTTGTCTTGGCCAAAAGTAATTCAGTCACTCTGTAATTTAATAGTTATGGGTCGGAATGTACTTTAGATTTCATGAAAATTGCTGTGAGCTACCCATTTAATCTTGGCTTTGAGTGAGTCGTACGAAAGAAAATTGCTCAACACTCAGACAACATCGATAACATGGCCGTGACGCGACCGCACGCGTCTGAAACGGATTTTTTTCTACTTTCTAGTCAAGTCCATCCATTCAGGTACAAGCAGGCACTGGAAGATGGTAAATCTACAGGAATAAAGAAATCCTTGTATGTTGGTATTGGCTTCGCAATTACATTTCTGATCTTGTTCTCTTCCTATTGCTTGGCATTTTGGGTCGGCACGGATTTCGTCTACAATAACCGGATGCAAGGTGGAACTGTGATGACGGCAAGTTTTTTTTTCTGATTTAGCCTCCAGGAAAATCATAAAGCAATATAATTTTTCTAATTTTAGGTCTTTTTTGCCGTTATGATGGGCTCTATGGCGCTTGGACAAGCTGGACCTCAGTTTGCTGTTCTCGGCACAGCTATGGGTGCAGCCGGATCTCTTTATCAGATCATCGATAGAGTAAGTCGGGCTAGGACGTAGGCGGTCGCGTTGCGGCACGGTCCTAAGCAGTATCTGCTCAAGGGGCAGATGCTTGCATAGCTGCAATCCTATTTGCACATTCAGGAACCAGAGATTGACTCTTACTCGCAGGAAGGTGTGAGACCGTCTACTCTCACAGGGAAACTCACAATCTCAAACTTGAAATTTACCTATCCAACACGACCAGATGTGCCTATTCTCAAGGTGAAGCTGCCTCAATTCTCCACGATGCGTCGTACAATCTCTGTGATTTCTAGGGTGTCTCGTTCGAAGCGAATCCTGGGGAAACGATAGCATTGGTCGGTCCAAGTGGTTGCGGAAAAAGTACCATAGTCCAGTTGTTGCTACGTTATTACAATCCTGATGACGGAAAGGTATTTGTCCTTCCATGCAATTATCGAAATTGCTGCCTCGAAAAAAGTGGAAATTTTGATCAGCGTAACCCGTAGAATTTCAGACGTTGAAAGGAAAAAATCTTAGGGATCGATATATAGCTTTCAGATTACGATAGATGGTGTGGAAATCGACAAGCTTAATATCGAGTTCCTTCGGAACTACGTCGGAGTCGTCTCTCAAGAGCCAATGCTTTTCAATACAACGATTGAACAGGTTGGTCCATCGGTGAAGGACCTGTCCCCCAGAAGACACTTCTTCTTTCAGAACATCCGCTACGGACGAGAGAATGTCACGGACGCTGAAATCACGGCTGCTCTACGTAAAGCAAACGCTTATGACTTTGTACAGTCATTCCCTGATGTGAGTGAAAGACCAGCTCTAGAAGGGGATGCCTTTTTACCACAAAAAAATTCTTTCTATTCTTTCTAGGGAATCTATACGAACGTTGGTGACCGTGGCACCCAGATGTCCGGCGGCCAGAAGCAACGTATAGCCATTGCTCGTGCGTTGGTCAGAGATCCGAAAATTCTCCTGCTGGATGAGGCCACTAGCGCTCTCGACGCCGAAAGTGAACATGTCGTCCAGCAGGCTCTAGAGAACGTAAGAGTGGAAAGCAACTTCCAGATATCCATGCGTAAAGCTCAAGTGATTCAGGCTTCCAAGGGAAGAACCACCATCGTTGTAGCTCATCGACTGTCTACTATTCGAAATGCTGACAGAATCATTGCTATTAAGGATGGAGAAGTACTGCAGTTTGAGCATTCATAGAGACTTCAGAGCAAAGTTCTGGTTCTTTTGTTGAGGTGATGGAAGTCGGCACTCATGACGAGCTGATGGCCCGGAAAGAACTGTACCATGAATTGGTCAATTCTCAGGTGTTCGTCGATGTCGACGGGGGTAAGCTAATCGTTATACCAGAATAATTTGAGTGTGAAAATCTGAACACTGGGAAAGGTCAAATCAATCATAGGGCGCATCTCGTACTTGAGTTCCAGTCAAAATCGTTGCTGCATTCGCTGTGCTTATCGATGTTTCGCCCTCATAGAGTAGTCCTTGGAGTTTGATTCGAAAGGGTTTGAAGGTCCTTTCGGTTCCAATCGGGATCACAGGGATGAGATATGCTTGAAAAGTCAAGGATTCTCGCCTATGCCCCAAGGGGGCCATTAAAATTAATTTGCGGTATCAAAATCGGGATGAGACCATCATTTTGTTCAAGGGATGGCTAGTCTCCCTGTCCAGGCCTTATTCAGTGTCGAATTTTCGAGTTATTCTCCGCTTTTCTATTCGCCAATTTGCGTTCTTATGGTATTTTCCTCATTGGTAATTAACTTTTTAAAGTAATAGCAGAGAGTAATAGTGATTGCCGTAGAAAGATCCATGTCTATCGTAATCCCTCCTACTCAATTCTTCGAATAATCCATCTACGTAGCTTTCAGATGGTGAGGAAGCTGGTGCGCGGCGCACTCCGCCACTCTCACGATCAAAGTCGCCGTCGAATAATTCAGCTGACTTTATGGTATAGCCCTTATGAGTTGATCCCGTCTACATCAGCCCTGAGCATATGACGTGTTTCAGGGCCTCGGATCCCAACTATCTACGAATGACGACAAAAGAGAAAAAACTGCTGCAAACAAGTCGGTGAAAGCCGTAAAGGATCTGGAGCGACTGAAAAAAGGTCGCCTCTACTTCCCTTTCCATTCATGAAATAGTGAAAGTCTTTATCTTTTCAGAACTCGAAGAAGAAGGTGCTGTCAGAGCGAACCTCATTAAAATCTTTAGGTATGCTCGACCCGAATGGCCTTTTATCACTATTGCCGTACTCTCCTCAATCGTACAAGGATGCGTTTTTCCAGCTTTCTCCTTATTCTTCACACAAATTATCGACGTACTGTACACGTTCCTCCACTCCTAAGTTCCACTTCCATCCATACGTTCCATTTAGGTGTTCTCAAAGCGACCGGGTGATCCATCGCTCAGGAGCGATGGCCATTTTTGGGCACTCATGTTTCTCGTACTGGGTATTATTCAAGCTATCTCTATGCTTCTACAGGTAGCTGCGCCATTCACCCGATGGTCCCTTCAAAAATCAACTTTTCTCTGCAGTGTTTCTTCTTTGGTATGTCAGCAGAAAGGCTCACAATGCGGCTTCGTTCAAAGATCTTCAACAATGTGATGAGAATGGATGCCACCTACTTCGACATGCCTCGCCATTCACCTGGCAAAATCACCACCCGACTAGCCACGGATGCACCCAACGTGAAATCGGTATGTTTCCTTCCTTCAGTAGATGGGTACTTTGAGCTGAACATTCTGGGATGCGGTGGGGTTGTAGATGGACAAGCAACTTCTCTCAACGGCTGAAAGTTGGGAGCAAAAATAATCATCGGAAAGCCTTAGTGGCCGCTTTCATAGTCCGCCGGCAGGCGCTCGCTGGCCGGCCAGCGGACTATGAAAGCGGCCAATGGGCGAGTTCATTCTTGGTTGGCAAGGTTTTCGTGAAAATCACATTCTGAACAACATTTTCGAATCCAAGGGGGAACAGTAATTTTTTGTAATTTAACTATTGACTCCGTGCATTGTCGCCTTGCGTCGCTTACAGTAATGCCGAGTCAATGCATTCATTTAATCTCTTGCTGGTGTAAACGCTACCTTATCCTCACTATGTCCCAAATGACTCAACTAAAAAATATTTGCTGATGTCCTATTCTTTCAGGCTCTCGACTACCGTTTTGGTGCCGTTTTCAGTTCACTTGTTTCCGTGGGTTGTGGCATTGGAATTGCATTCTATTCTGGATGGCAAATGGCACTTTTAGTGGGTAAAATTCGGTACCACAACGGTCAGGCTCAACGAATGCTTATATATTCAGGCAATCTCCATCTTTCCTTTGGGTGCAGCTGGGCGAGCGATTCAGATGAGGTTCATGTCTGGTCGTGCGACTGCCGATGCGAAGGAGATGGAAAACAGTGGAAAGGTAGATCCACATCTGATAGATGGGTCAAATAATCGAATATCATGGAGAGCCACTTCAGATTGCTATGGAAGCGATCGAGCATATTCGAACGGTACAGGCATTGACGTTGGAACGTCGGCTTCATGCTGAATTCTGTCATCATCTGGATGGACCACACAAAACCAACAGACGGAAAGCCCTTATTCAGGTCAGGCAGAAGACGAATGCTCTCCGAAGGGATTCCAACCGATTAGACGTTTCCGGTCTTGGCTTTATAGACAAAAATATCCTTTCCAGGGCGTCTCATACGGTTTCGCCTGCAGTATTTTCTATTTCTTGTACGCTTCATGCTTCCGATTCGGAGCATGGCTTATCGTCCACGGCTACCTCGGGCCGATGAACGTTCTTAGGTAGGGAGCTCTACAAAAAAAGCTATTTCCCTCGAGTGGTGTGGCCTTCCCAAGCAGTGATCTAGTAGAGAAAGTTCTTTGGAGTGTGAGAGTATACAGCTGATTGGTCCTTTTCAGGGTTGAGCTCGCAATTTCTTTCACTGCTGGTAGTCTTGGTTTTGCCAGCTCGTATTTCCCCGAGTATATCAAAGCTACATTTGCTGCCGGTCTCATTTTTCATATGCTGGAGGAGAAGCCACGTATCGACGGCATGAGCAGCAACGGTAAAAAACCGAAGATCCTTGGCGCTGTCAAACTGGATCAAGTATACTTCAACTATCCCGAGCGACCAGATGTGCCCATACTTCAGGGACTCAATATCAGGGTGAGTGCAACAGGGCAGAAATACTCGCCGAATCGTATGCAGCAGACACCACTTCCTTTTCTTTCACATTAGATCTCGACATGGGACTGTTGTCGTCGTTGGCCCATCGAAATTCCAGTTCCTCACTCGATATGCATCTCACTGTTTGTGCCTTTCTAGGTCCCCAGAGCGGCACGAAGTATGAACGCAACCTACTGTAGTTTCCTAAGCTTATCATACAGCTCAAATGGCTCACAACCATAATTCTTCAGGTGGAACCCGGCGAAACTCTGGCTTTGGTTGGACCGAGTGGTTGTGGAAAGTCTACCGTGATATCGCTACTTGAAAGGTTTTACGATGCTTTGGACGGCTCTGTTGTAAGTCTACTGAATTTGTTTCAGGTCTCATGTGCATTTTATCATATCGTAGTGGGAGAACGTTCGAAGTCATAAAAATGTCCAAAGCAGTGAGAATTTTTAGGTTACTAATCCGCACGAGCCCTTCTCAGCGTCCGTAGGAGGGGATTGCGCACAGTTTGATTCCCTAAGCGAGTTTATATCAGAGAATCCATTCAAGAAATGCAAACCATACATTACAATGTTCCTATGAAAGGAAAGGTAGCTCCAGTCACCACCTGTTTGTTATTTCGCATCGTAATCTGCTGCCGCTCGCTCCATCACGACCAATTCCATAACTCATGCCTGCTTTGGCTAGTTAGCCAATGGAGGTCTTAACCAGTGACGTGTAATATTTATTACGACGTGGTAGTATAAGGATCGACCATAATAGAACATTCACGGGGTTTATATACACAATATGTGGGCGGTCCTCAGATACCGTATCACCACTGGACCTTAGGGGGCCGGTGGCGGTACTCAAGATCGGGGAATGAAAGAGCGGACCGCGCCAACGGCAGAACTTAAGTTACCTACTTGATTGCACACTTATGATACCGCCAGGTCATGCCTGTGGTCTCAACTCAAGAGATACTTAAGTCAAGTTATGCCTATGGTTAATATGTTGAACTAGCATGTTATCTATCATACTGGTAAAGGCTAGTTCTACTATAAACATCTATATGGTTGTGAATCCACAACACTGGGGCGGGGCCGAAAAGTAGCGGTAGCTAAAAAGATGTGCATAGTAACAGTATTGCTTACGTAAAACCTATTGTGCAATACAATTACAATATCAGACAATCAAGCACCAAATTAAAGATGTGACAACACCATTAATTATTACAATACAAACTTCATTATTCATGAATATTTACGAATTGCTGTCGTTTCCAGCACGTCGTTAGCTGGAGGCGCTGGTGTTGAGAGGAACTTGGTTCTTTGCAGCTCTGGGTGTCTGACGTCTCATGGGAGAGTCAGCTTTCTTGCTCGATGATGAAGACGGTTTCCTTGAAGTAGTGGCTCTTGCTCTATATGTTGGAGTTTCGTCATTTTGGTCGTATGATGAAGAGTGTATTTTCAGAGGAATAGGTCGATTGATTGGTTTCTGAGCTACTCTCCCTGTTGATGCTTGAAGTATGGCGCTCCCAATTTGGCCGTCCGTTGCCTTGTATCCAATCATATGGCAACATCGAGTCGACGGGACGATACTGTACTGAGGTGCTCCTAGTCGAAACATTTCCGTCTGAGTCACTTGCTGCGTCCTTAGATCCAGTGTATGCATCCTTTCATCGAGTCGTCGTAAGCGGTCCTCCATCCAATTCAGCTTCCGCTTGATGTCGTTCACGCTATCCAATAAAGCATAGAACGTGTCGCGAGCGTTCTTACTCGGGAAGATGCCCTTATCACCTTGCAATACTAGGAGGGGTCGCAGGGTGGTTTTCGGTTGATCTATCGGCCCTTTCTTCTTCCGTGGTGTTCCTTTTGGAAGAATTTGGCTGACCTGCTTTAAACGTACTTTTGCAGCTGAACGGCGGATAGGAGTAGGATCTCGGATGTTGGCTAGAATTGCTTCTGCTTCGGAGATATTTATGCCCGTTTTGGAGCCACCTTTTGACGAAATGACAGGAGCAGATACTATGAGCGAGCTATACTGTGCACCTCTCACTTGCTTCATCGAACTGGGCGTGGCGCTAGTTCCAGTGATCGTGTACCCGAAAATAGTGGGCGTGAGCATCAATCCAGATGGTAGTTTGATGGCTGCCGAATTGTGGTCGAGAATCCTGTGCAGCAGATCCTGTCCAATAAGTATATCAGGAGATACATTTGCTGGCAGAAGACTACGTTGCGCAATTGGAATTCTCTTCTTCGTTATGAAGCTTCTGTCTACCTCCGACAGCTTGGCAGTTCTCGTAGGTGCTATCAAGGTGTCCTCTGTCAAGACAGATGCATGCTTCAGCTTCTTTGCGCTACGAAGACTCTTCAATGTGATCCGGACTTCGTCAGATTGGGAAGTTTCTTGTAGGCCTCTCATTCCAACAGCAGTGAATGATGTAGAACCGAGCGATGGCAGCTTAATTGATGTTCCAAATGATGATTTGATGAAGCTACGTTGAGCTCTCGAATCTAGGAGAAGAGTTACGGCTCGATAATCCATTTGGTATTCATCGAAGATTTGTGCTGAAGCTATTTGTGGCACATGTTGTCCACTAGCTGGTTGGTTTCGCTCAATTTTTATATTCCTCTGAGAAGTAGTGGTCGGAAAGGCTCGTTGTCCGCTTTCCTGTAGCTGGTTGTGCGATCTTGGCGGATGTTTCGAGCTGCTGTGATTTGCCAAAGTTGTGCTTATTAAAGCTGTTTGAGAACTTGCAATTGAAGATGGATATTGAGTACAACTCAGTGTGTTTGCCGGTTGCGATCTGCTTCCATTAGAGGTGCAGAGTGATGAATGGTGATCTTCGTTGCATTTTGGACATTTGCTGACGACAAAACATTGTCTTGAATTGTGTCCTTTATTGAAACATCTCCAACATATTCTTTGTCTTCTGGCTTCTGCTCGCCGCTCCTCTGGTGAGCTGAATTTGCTGCACTGCTGTGGAAGATGTGTCTCTCCACAAAGACATGTTGGTTTGTTCCTGTGGATCGAGGGTACTCTGCTACTGATGAATCGGTCCTGATGGACTTTGAAGTTGCTTTGTTTGGTTTGCTCGGCACCAAATAATGTCCTTGTCGTGAATTCCGTTGTTTCCTTCAAGGTGATTATTTCATCGATGGAGTCCATGATTTCGTGAACGTTGAATGCATTTCCAGTGTCATTTTCTTTGCTTATCACTTTGTTACAGATCGATTCTGTAAATTTAGACAGGATAAGTCGTCTCCACATTCGATCTGCATTCATTTGTAGTCCCGTTTGCTCCAGATGGGTTATACGAGAAGAAATTGCGGCGAGAGTTTCACGGCAACTTCTCGGATTTCCTTGAGCTCGCGGCAAACGTTCTATTTCGTTGATCAAAATGTCTGCGATGCTTGAAGATTTGTCAAAATGTTTCTTCAATATGTTGATGGCAACGGCATACTTTTCTCCCACGACTGGGACACTGCTAATTGAAGCGGCCGCTTTTCCTTTTAGAGCCTGCTTCAAGAATAAGAACTTTTCTTGGTCGCTCAAATCGTCGTCGCTGTGTATTAGCGATTGGAAAACGGACCAGAACGCATTGAACTCCATATAGCTCCCTGCAAATGTGGGAACTTCCAGTAGCGGACGCCTCACCCGAACGTTTCGTTCTTGGGGAGCCATCGTGCCATTTGACCACTCCTGACAGCTGCTATGGCTGCTGGCTACAGAATGGTTGTGCTGGGATGAGGTAATCAATGAGTCTTGTTGTAGTAGCTCCTCTTTTCTGAAGTCTATTTTATTCAGCCACTGTATTGCCGAAATTTCCAGGATGTTGGAATCGGCCTCTAGATGCTTGTTCAGATCTAACATGAGCTTCTCACGTTCCTTGTGCTCTTGCCGTCCATTAATTGTTTCGATGGCTTCTTTGACGCAGGCATCATGGAACTGTTTCGCTGCATTTATGCTCCTCGCGAGGTGGTTCAACAGGGCAGTTTTTTCCCTGATGTACGCCTTGCATTCCTCAATTTGTAGAGGGAATGCGAATCTTTGGTTGAACTGCATGACTTCTGGCTCATTAGACCTGAGCAGAGTGCAAGCATTGGTGATTTTTGTTTTGAACACTTGAATTTCGGCCATTTCTATAGCTCTTACTTGATTCAAATGTCCACTTTGTAGTAGATATGAGCGTCACAACGGCTTTTCGGAGCTTTCGTTGGTTCCGCTGTAAATTTGATCCTGCCACGCGGGTCTTTCGTTGTTTCGTAGCTCTTATTTGATTTCCAGGTGTTGGAAATCAGTGAACTCAACTGAATGGAAACGTAGAAATTACTTCTTCTGGTTTCTCCGAAGAGAACGCGCAAGGAAGAAGTTTTTTTTCTGAACCTTCTGGTTCCTCGAGAGAGGACTCGCAGGGAAGAGTTCTGTTTCCAAGTGATCAGGAACGTAGAAGGTACTCTTCCTGGTTTCTCCGGAGAGAACACGCAAAGAAAGAAGTAGTTGAGGTCTTCTGGTTCCTCCGGAGAGGACTCGCAAAGAAGATTTTGTTTCTAGGTGAATAGAAACGTAGAACCTACGCCTTCTGGTTTCTCCGAAGAGAACGCGCAAAGAAGTTGTAGTTTTTTTTTCTCTTCTGGTTCCTCCGGGGAGGACTCGCAAAGAAGATTTTGTTTCTAGGTGAATAGAAACGTAGAACCTACTCCTTCTGGTTTCTCCGAAGAGAACGCGCAAAGAAGTTGTAGTTTTTCACTCTTTTGGTTCCTCCGGGGAGGACTCGCAAAGAAGAACTGGGCTCTTTTGTCTCTCTGTAAAGAGAGCTAGCGCAAAAGAGTGTGGATAGTTGTGGGTTTGAACCCAAGGCCGATGCACCAATTTGGCTAGTTAGCCAATGGAGGTCTTAACCAGTGACGTGTAATATTTATTACGACGTGGTAGTATAAGGATCGACCATAATAGAACATTCACGGGGTTTATATACACAATATGTGGGCGGTCCTCAGATACCGTATCACCACTGGACCTTAGGGGGCCGGTGGCGGTACTCAAGATCGGGGAATGAAAGAGCGGACCACGCCAACGGCAGAACTTGAGTGACCTACTTGATTGCACACTTATGATACCGCCAGGTCATGCCTGTGGTCTCAACTCAAGAGATACTTAAGTCAAGTTATGCCTATGGTTAATATGTTGAACTAGCATGTTATCTATCATACTGGTAAAGGCTAGTTCTACTATAAACATCTATATGGTTGTGAATCCACAACACCTGCTACCTGCTGCAACTTTTCATGATCGGGAGGGACCACCAGACAAGGCCCTGTTCCCTGTGTGTCTTGTAGGCTGTTTTCAGTGAATGTTTATTTGCAGGAAATCGATGGTAACGACATACGCGAAATGAACCCTTCTCACCTGCGTGCCCATATTGCATTGGTATCACAGGAGCCAATCCTCTTCGACAGATCCATCAGGGACAACATCCTGTATGGCCTGCCACCAGGTTCTGTCAGTGAAGCTGAAGTGCATGAAATCGCACAACGTGCTAACATCCACAAATTCGTAATGGAATTGCCCGAGGTACGTTCGATGCCACAGTTGAGACGCTCTGTGATGAATAGTCTTCCTTACCACCATTCATCCACCCGTTCAGGGCTACAACACACGTGCGGGAGAGAAAGGCGTGCAGCTGTCTGGTGGGCAGAAACAACGAATCGCCATCGCGCGTGCTCTCATCAGAAATCCGAAAATTTTGCTGCTTGACGAGGCTACCAGTGCCTTGGATACCGAAAGCGAGAAGGTACTGTTAGTGGCATTGGGACAGCCTTCCTACCGATTCGCGGTTTCCGCTTAGTGAAAGGAACCAGAGGTGTTCAGGTTGTGCAAGAGGCGCTCGACAAGGCATCAGAAGGCCGCACCTGTATCGTTGTGGCACATCGGCTGTCGACTGTCGTCAATGCCAATTGCATCATGGTAGTCCAAGGAGGAAAAATTGTTGAAAAAGGTACAGCCTATCTCTGATGTTCATTTTCCACCCTTCAGAAAAGTGAAGTGGGGTCTTTCAGGAACACACAACGAACTAATGCAAGCAAAAGGTGTGTATTGGGAGCTCACACAAAAGCAGACGACGGCAAAAGAATAAGCTTATCTGCTTCCTATTTCGGAAGGCTCTTCTTCCAATCCCATCAACAAGAATTGTAAATACTTACTGTTTATGGTAATTATTTCATAAGCAGTTGGGCATGCGGGCGATTCGAAGGTTGGCCGCACTAAGGGCTCACTCGCTCACATCACCCACACTTAGACACCAATTTGTTTCGTGTATTGTATCAATGAATGCCTTTCCTTTCGAACTGGGTTGTCCGCGACGCGACTGTCCGCCTTGTTTTCACTTCGCTGACAAAACTATATGCTTTTTAGCACTTTTTGTTGTTTTTTTTTTTGCTTTTTGTTATGATCTCGATAAATAAATTGTATAGTGTGACTCAACTGTGCACAGTTCATATCACCGTTATGAAATACAAAAAACTCAAAAATTTAACATCAATAAATGTAATGCGATAGACCGCTCGTTGAGTTTTATTACCTGTTTCTTCCGGCATTGTTACCTAATAATTAAAAATTAACAGAAGCCTCGTAGGAAATGAGTTTAAAATATTCAATTCAATCGTTACAAATGTGGTAAAAACTTCTTTGAATAATCAACCTACCAAGATATAAAATAGTGTGTGCGTCGAGCTCATCCCAATGCCTCCCTGATTCAATGAGACGCGAATGCTTGGCTCAGCTCCCGAAATCTTTTGCTATTGTGAATTGAAGGCTCATCGTCTTTGCCTAATTGAAAGGTAGCTCATGTCGAGATAGGTCATGCTAATTGAACTCGGTCACCAATGGTAACGATTTGAAGATGACCTACTCAGGGCAAGGGCAAGGCTAGCGCCCGCTTACTTGTCCGTTTTCTTACCAGGTTTAACTATTAATTTGGCGATAACCAATTCTTCCTACCCTCCTCTTTCTTTTTCAAAACTTCTATCTCTCTCATCCTTCTGAAATCTCACAAGCAGACTAAAACATGCGTTTGGACAATTTCCGAACATCATATTGCGTGCCCTACCTGTTTTCATTGTGGGGATATGAAATGATTAGTAGCATCTTACCCAGCTGGAGCGCACCACGATTAAATCCCTAGTGCGGATAAATTAGATGAAGCATGATTTGCCATTTTCGGATTATTTTAAGTGATGTCCTCGAGGTTTACTGTGTACTGAAAAATGTAATCAAATCCAATCCATTCACAGCCTTCATTCAGAACAACTCGGTGAACACAAAATAAAACATAAAACTATGAATATGATACAGTATTTCGCTCAAAAGCACCATAACTCACATGAAAACTTCTATGCATGAAGAAGACCTCTTCTAGACCTTCTAGACCTCGGTCTTACACAAAACGAGTACTAAAAGTACCAGCAGCGATTCTACTTTACAAGAATTGATGAAAATGAAGTTGGGAATAGGGGTCGCGTCCTGCGTCTTGACTCTAAGCGTTAGACTACATAGTGGAAAGGGCTCCCAGGCCTCTAATTCTGCTTGGGAACGATACTTGGCTTGGAGTGTGCAATCCCAACTAAGCCTAGAGGAGGATTTCCAGGTGGGTGAGATGCTGACAAGATGCAGCAAGCTGCAATAAAATTTAGTGGGATAGAATTAGTTTCAATGGGGAAATTTGGTTACAATAAGTCGATCCCGCACTGTGGACTTTGAATTGCACGAGTCTATTGGATTTCATAAAATACAGTCACTTACTAATAATAATACTGAATCCTGTAAGAGCTCAAATCTCAGCTGGCTCATTACCGGTTCCATCGCTACGTTCAGACGCGGGACTCCAAACTCTTGGGAGCAGACCCCTTCCCACAACTACATTTCTACCCAGAGACATTCTCCTAGCTTCTATTCTTTTGCACCTTACTTGTCGTTTATCAGATCGAATATGTCACTCTTTGCGGGTGGTATTGTCCATTCGAATGTTTGATTAACGTCGACGTCCACTGATTCATCACTATCGTGCGAATTTGCGCGAGATGAGTCTACAAAACGTTTAAGTACCATAGTCTTATATTACGGAAATAATACAAATCCTCTCTGAAGAAGTGGCACCACGCTTCTCTAGCGCACATATTTCCCCAAAACTTGCAATATACTTACCTCTTGAAAACGGAAAGTTATCCTGCTCTGTAGCAGGTGAAGAAAATTCCCATTTTTCATCGAAAGAAAAGGGCGGCCCTCCCAAATGATTTATCGACGAATTCATAGATGAAGGTGTCATCATAGATGAAGCCTTAATTGAATGTGGAACTGTTGGCCAGCAAAGCATGATGGGGAATGATAAAAAGTAATTTTCTCACATATGTGGTATCCTTCTTAGTTCGTAGCGGAGATGCTAAGCTTTTATCTGCATTCCACTCGGCCACAGTTTGATTGAAAAGCTTTTCTGTAGGAGAGCTGTAATGACAAATGGCTGCAATAGCGAATAAGAACAACGGGTAAGCTCTCACTGCAATAGCGAATAAGAACAACGGGTATGCTCTCAAAGTAGCTAGTTTGTCACTCACTCATCTCGGAAGATATCCTCGCAACCATCATCATCAGGTTGAGTGGGATTCTCTTCAGCAACAATTCTACTAGTACTATCCAGGAATGAGCGAAAAACCTTTGAAAAAGTCATCATCAAATTCGGATAACTATAATTTCGTATATGATTGAAATTGGTCATGATGCTTACATTAGGAGCTGATCCTTGATTCAAATCCCTATTTTTGATACAATCTCCGACTAAACGTAGAGCTAAGCTGTCGTAGGTTTCGTGATGATCGTCTCGAAGATAGAGGGTTGGCAAAGCCGACAGAACACGTGCAGCAACGCCGGAGAGCGAAGGCATGTTTCTTGGTTCTCTATAGTCATAAACAACTAAGTGTCGACAGAATCACAATCGACAGAATATACTCAGAGAACTGTATAAGGAGTAGTCCATGACAGCCGCACTTTTGATGAAGTGACTGTAGCAGTGCCTACTATGGTGAGGTGGCTATTCATCAAACTTTTGAAGAAAAAACAATTTTTTGAAATAAAAGTCTTAGAAAAGCTCACGTCGATGATGCAGCCTTATATCGAGAGGGACCACATGGAGGGGGAGTACGCATACTGCTCTTCTGTATGGCTGCTATTTTTGATTCTTGATTATGATAATTCTACAAAGGAGTTTCAGAAATGTGTGTGATGGTGAAATGATGATGAGAGATACAGATTTAAGGAAAGCATATGAAAGTTCACCCCGCGTACTGGCGAACTAGCAGCTTCGTAGGATGAGTTAAGTTCGTCAACATCGCTTGAATCATTCGGTTCTGTACGAACCCTGAAACGAAGCATGGGGCAAAAACCTCAAAAACAAAAACACAAACAAAAAGCACCTCCATTTGGAGCTCCTGGACTGCGCTCGAGCAGCATTATAACCATGTTTCCAAGCAGTCTCTTCATGGAAATGTTTATTCGCAACACTTTTTACCGCCCGTTTATTGTTTTGCCGGAAGTCGTAGTCTAAAACAGAAGCATTTGGAAAAGATGAAATTTTGAAAGAAGTATTGGTAGTCGAAAAATATACCGTTGTCACAGCTTAGTCTGTTAGGCGACTTTTCCCTCTTTTTCTGCCTTATCGCGTCATGATCGTCAACATCATCATTGTGTGAATTGCTGGAATACACAGCAATGTAGAGATATGCCAGCAACTGGGACAAACAATCTCATGAGCTACGATACAGAACAAATACGCAATCATGAGCTGAATAGAGGAATCTCACGATTTTGCTAGGCCACTTTATAAATCAATCCTTAATTGTTCCATGATCGTACAGCAACGCTGCCATTCGACACATTTTCGGAACGAAATCAGTGCTATTTTCAGCACCGACATCTAAAATTAAGGCGACAAACAAATCAAATACCATCTGGTCTCGTTCGGTCCGTATGGGTCATCGAAAGCTGAGTCCTCAGCGTATGTGCCATTTGAACAAGGAACGTCTTTATCGGGAGCAACCAGACGTCCGATCTGTTTATTCGTCTGGAATACAAGTAAGATTTGATACAAGCTACAGAACCGTATGAACGTACGTAACACAAGTACACAAATTAACATCGAGTAAGTGAGAATTAAATGAAAGCGGTCCAGTGGATACATGCTTCCTTGAATAACCGGCCGGAAGGTATCCGCTACTGCTATTTCTTCCTAGTAGTAGGTACTGGCTGGTAATAGCGAGCTAGCTAAGTACCAGCTACTAAAAAAAACTCCACGGTAAGTGTTGCTCTACAAATTGTTCAAGCCCAAGTAATTCAGTACCCTTTCTTTACTGTTAGGCAATTCGACATTCGAATTCCGACATTTTTCCCTAACCACTTGGGAACATGTTCACTCAAACAGCTCGTGAATTCCTTGATGTTTTGAAAAAATTCACTGAACCAACCTTTTTCCTCACAGCAGATGAGATCTCGTTGACAACTATCTGAGATTGTTTAGCGTTCCGAAATAATCCAACCCGTTGGGTCACCCTCCCTCCACTAATCCGAGGAGGTGGCTTCGTTTGTGATGGATCTCCATACCAACGGATCTCCCCGCTGTCTTTCGTCTCTACTGGTGCTGTAATATAATCGTACTATCATTCGAAGGACGAAATGGAAAAAAGTCGGAATGGTTACCTTGTCTGCGAGAGCGGATCTCATCGTCGCGAGGACGACCACGATTTTTGACTGATATCGGTCGGGATTTTGGATACGGATTCCATTTTGGGATGAAAGTCCTCTTCGACATGTTCTCATGAGCCAAATTTCTTTTCTGTTCTCTGAAACACACTACTCTGGAAAAACCTAAGAGGGACCAGAAATACGCAAAGAAGAGGTTGAATGGTTATCGTCTGGTGAGCACAGCCTTTCAAATTCTTACTTTCAGAATTACGCCTCGTTGTAGTCTACGACAATAGAGCCAAAATTCAGCTGCCTGCGCTCTTACAGAGAGATAGTATCCCTTTGATCGAATACCTTTTCCATTTTAACTTTTTGCACGAGGTCAGCATTCCACCCACCCGAGTGCTCCTGTCATTCTTAGGTTTAGACCAATAATTTCATTTACTTAGTTCAATACGTTTATAGTCATCACAACAGGCCAGCAAAACTGGCGCATCGAACTTCTCTGCGCTCTAACCCTTAGTGTCAGAGACGCTGAGCACAGTGTAGTGCTTCCTCAAGCTTTTCCCCGTACTTGGTTAGTTCGTGTAAATACACAAATACGAGTCCGCACATGTTAAACTCGTGAATACCCGTAACAGCTCGCAAGAGGTGAGTCACTGTGTACTACACCTGGCCACTGAGGCTGTCCTCATGCATAGAGTGCACTGACCGGTGATGTCACGAGTCGCCGCAGCGCACGAGCTACGCGTGCGGTGATCGATACCATGGTTGTATTGGTGCTTCGAGCGGTCGTTTGCTCGTCTGTAGATGGAAAGGTTGCGTTCACGACGTTGACTGCTTATAGTGTGCTGTAATAAGCGAAAGAAAAGAGTAGATTTCATGTGAAATGAGGATGTGGTGGAGAAAGAAACATTGACTTGTTTCCTCACTATATACGTGACGAGAAAATCGTTTTTCCACGAAACGTCTCCTTATACCTGCCTTGTTTTCTACCTTACTATAGATGAAGCGATAAGAAACAGGACTTGTGGTCCTTAGGTTTCTCCGTATACGTTACCAGTCTTTCTACAAATCGGCTATCTTCTCTTTGGATAACAACTAGAGATAGCTGAACGAAGTAGTACTGGGATCGATTCAAACAAGTCCTGTCAAATTTTGATCAAAAATGGAACCCAACGACAAATTCGCGTTCAGACTCTGCGGTCTAACCTAGCATTTGCCGTAAATAATAACATCTTGGTCGTATTACCACCAATGTGGTATAAGCGTGAAATTTTTCATTGTGACGAACTTATGTAACACAGCGCCTTCCAGTGACTTATTAACAAGCTTCGAGCTGTGCCAACTCGAAATCGTAGTAAAAGTCTCAGTAATTCGTTCCCAGTGTTAGACAAAATTCTTAATTATCATTTGATTTTATTACAACGCCATTTTTTCGCGTTTCTGTGTCGTCAAGTGTTCAAAGGTTTTCACTCGATCTTCTTGTTGTTGAGTCCTGTCCAAAGCCGAAGTTTTGTTAATAACCAAGTTAATACCAGTGAGTATTCAAAGGATCTTGCTCAGAAACTACCTTGTATGCCGTTTTTTTTTGGGAGACTCTCTGTTATCGGGCTCCCATTCTGAAGCTTCCAGAAAGGAAGAAATAATTTAACAGTCACGACTTTATTTTCGAAGAGTATTGCTGTTGACCGTGCTCGAATCACGAAGCGGTGCTCAAATACAAATTTCATTTCATTAGCCGTGGTCCATGCTTTCCTCTCTTCATCCTTTTTATTTCTATGAGATTTTTTTTTGATGATTATGATATTGTCGTTGGAGTATGGCCATTTTTCTTTTTTCCTTTTTTATTCCTATGTTTAGCGGATTATGGCAGCTCCGACTGTAACAAGTGCAGATCAGCAACTTATCAACAAATTTGCTCGGCTACATCAGAATTTTACTCAAATCAAGGTTTGTTTCTTACCAGGATATTGTATCTTAATGCAGCGTTCTAGTTTCACTTTTCCTCTTTAAATTACGGAAAGAGTAGTAGAAGCTTGAGGGTCTAGTGTCTGTGGCTGAGTTTATGTGCTTCTTCTCATTTTTCTTATCCAAAAATCGGTTTGTGTCACGTTGGAGCCTCGGAGTAAGCTTGTGGTGGTGGGAGTTTTGATGTGAAATCTATTGAAAACTAAGATATACCGTTCAAACTCAGGGTATGCGAGGCTTGACGTTCGTCGACTTGTCAGTGGAACAAAAACGGTTCTTTTTTTTTAGGAGGAGATCAAAGAACTCTCGAACGAATTGTTGAATATAAACGAAGCAGCAGATGAAATCTTGTTGTTAGACGATGAAGACAGTCAGAAAATCCCTTTTAGGATTGGACAAACATTTGTTCATTTTGATAGTGTAAGTATTCAATAAAAATAATCATTTTTGCTTTTTCATGCATATAAGGGCATTTTTCTGTGATTCACGTACAACGTGTGTCCCCTCCCTCAAACCGATGCATGCCATGGGTGTCTAATCTCATCACCTGCTTCACACCTTCAGGTGTGACTTTTATGAATGTACCCCATCCTGGATAGTTTCTACAAGATCTTCCTATGAAAGCTTTTGCAATTGAAAATGGGTGTAGTGCCCTCTTGGACTGATTAAACATTTGTTGCTCAGAGCTGGCTGATCAAACCAGCCACAATGAATTATTTGATGAAATGAAATGCGGGTACCTTTTGACTCCGATTCGACCTCTCTGTTAATCTACTTCTTTAAATATGGGTATGTCTTACTGCGTCATGTTATTAATTCATGCAACGTATGCTTGTGTATCTGCACTGTGCCTGCTGAGGTGGTATTGCTCCAAGTGTGCACAAGCCAGGAAGTCCGATATCGAATCCCAGATCGATACTTGCCCGGTCCAACAAATCTTTCCATTTCTGAGGTTAATGAATTGGTATCAGATTCGTCTGGGAGGGTAAAAGACTGATTTGCGCATCAGCTGATCATGACTTGCCATCATAGTGAACCCGTCATTCCCATCGTTAACGCCGTAGCAATTCTGAATAAAGGTGGATACGGGGCCCCATCCCGAACGGGATTGCTTTCCACTCTCACAACCCTCCCTCTGGCTCTTTGTGATGATTAGTATACTAAAACATTCAGGACTCTTTGAACACAAAGCTCGAACAAATGAAAGAAGCTACGGAAAAGTCGATAGAAGAGCTCAAGGTGAGTACCTTCTTCTGTTGATCGTTTCTCTATGAATGTGGTTTGAAAAACGAAGTTTTCCGTTTTGTTGCTAGAACAGTTCGACCTTTTATAATCTGAGCCATTGTTTTTAGGCTCAAAATACGTCTTCTCAGAGTGAAATGGAGAATTTGAAAAGGACGCTCTATGCCAAGTTCGGTGACCGTATCAACCTTGAGTCTGATAAAGACTGATTGGTGCTTTGTAAATTTTTATGCTGATTTGTTTTCACGTTGATACTTTTCATGGTTTAATGTCTGCTAGAGTGTTCAATAAATGCTTCGTTTAATTGTCTTCATGACGTGCAAATGAACGTTGGACCGTTGCTTATCTGTTGCGCCATTTATCGCACCACTGTTGGCCGATTTTCCTTTGTTGCGGTGCTGTGGCACCATAACCATTCAGTATGGATGAGTCTGATAGGGTAGATATTGCTTGCTCATCATTTTTTTTCAACAAGTCTATATTTAATGATTCCATTCATGTTCATTCTATGATGAATCAAGAGTCCTTAACAGCTCAGCTTGGTTTCATGGGGCTGTAAAGGCAGTATCAAATGAATTGTAAAAAATGCGCACATATTGCTGATGATCGTACTTTTGAGGAAAGTGAAATGAGCTGTTCTTCTCCTCGTTGAAGTGCTACGATATCCGTTGCTGGTCTTTTTGAATGTTAGATATCCTTCGATGAGTCATTGCAAGCACCTATCACGAAACCTATTTCTCGTAAAAAAAAAACCTCCCACAGCAGTAACTCCTGAGGTGAAGTAATAAACCACGATCACAATCTTCACCTACCAGCATTTATCCTGTTGTCGAAAGATACAATCAAGAATCCGTACCATTGCACTCCTCTTCCACTATTCGCTGTTCTTCGTTCTTTTTTTTCGGATTTCAATCGTTAATAATTGCGTCAAATGCCTCTGAATAATACGTAGTAGTGTTTTATTGCTTGACACTTGAGTCATTCTTCTGTCAAAGCTTATAATATTTTCACTTTTTTCTTCTTACACAGTTGTTTTAATGCACAAAGGTGATAGACTATTCTAGGAATCTTAGTCTGAAATCCTTCTTCCCTTCCCAAATTTCTCTGTGCTGTGTGAACCATTTAGTTGTGAATGAGCAATGAGTCAAACTCCATATGACGTCTCTCTAAAAAAACCTATTGCAGTAGCTCGAACGAGGTCCAAAGGTCAGTTTCAGTCTTGCGTCGCGTGGTCGCGTGAGATTCGATTGCGACTCACTCAAATTTACACATAAGCACATTGTAGTCTCATTATTGTTCACTTGTTATCTTGGGTCCATTTCAGTTTTAGTTTACTAGGAGAGCCTTCCTCTTGTAATAATCAGAAATCCATCAAGATCGGGAAAGTAAAGGGAACTCTATCCTCCTGTGCAGATCCATACATGGTACACCGGATTGGATTCCAATCGTTTTCCTTCAGTCATTCAAGGCTTGCATTGAGAGTTGTTCGGCATACAAAATACGTTGACTTGTGAGATGCTGGACACCATTCAAAAACGCACTCCCATGCCCCTACTATGTTCTGATCGAAGCTATCTTGTGGAAAGCGGAGCGGGAGCATCTAGATGCTGCTGGTTCAATTTTGATCGATCTCACAAAATTTCTATCTGTAACTTTCTTTGCAAGACAGCGTTTATTTTTTCATCGCTCTCTCTCAGTATGATTCCGTTGTTTTCGCTATGGCACACCCCTTGTTGCTGCTATTCGTCATCGTTTCCCGTGTGGAGAGCGGCCAATCGACGCATTTACTCTGAATGTCTCAATTGTCATCGTTCACGCATTTACTCTGAATGTCTCAGTTGTCATCATTCGACTGTCACTTAGTGTTCATTGGTACTCAGGGTATTGGAGGGTTCTTTGCAGCGGAAATGAGGCTGCTAGGGAAAGATTGAAGTTGGTCGCGATTGAGCAGATCAAGGGAAACATCTTTAAAGTGTATATGTTCACGATTCCACACTGTCATTTGAGAATAGTCTTGAATTGATATGGATTTGTTCAAAGACGAAGGTTTGCTTTCAAAAAGGACCTGTTCTTTTCCATCACGGAGAACTACATGATTTTCTAGAGGAAATGTTGAAATATGCCATGAAATCAGTCCCATTGTTTCCGAGGTACTATGGGCAGACCATCTGAAAAGTGAGACCTTTCTTCATGTGGAGTCAGTAAAGCCTCGTTCTTGTGAGAGGGAAAGTGGGATGAATTTCAAGGGCAGACTTTTTTTGAGGCATTCATTCTGAAGGAGACCAGTTGTAATTTCCGGCATGACGCTGAAATAAATTTCATCAAAACTCGCACCATTCCCAACTGCTCCAAGTTTTCGGTGACTCCTTTGCTGCTCGCGATTGTGCTGTTAGGGGACCACTAGTAGCTCTCCAATAATTTGGTTTCAGATTTTTTTATTCGCAACTTTTGTAAGTTACTTAAAAAGGAAGCTTTGCACTATGAAGATCCACATGTTCCCATTCCCGCGGTCTGTTTTGATTGAGGCAACTCATCTCGTAGCCTGTCAATCGTGACCTTCGTGTTTCGACCTTGATCGCCAAGTGGCCTATAGTTGGTGGCAAAAAGTTTCTATTGTCCCATTTCGTTTGCAAAATTCAGCAGATTGTCGTCCTTTGAAAGACGTAGGACTTTTTCATAGGCTTGATAATGTGGGTCGTACTAGGCTAGAGTGTGTCTGTCCTTTGCTTTGGTTTGCACGCACTATTTACACGTCTGCCCTTCGATGCAGAGGCTTATTATCGGGCGTCTTAGATCATTGATCGTTCACTGAGAATGGCACTTCCCATTCCCTCGACCCACACCCGCCTCGATTTCAATTTTTCCTTGAAGCCATGGTATATTCAGATATTAAGCTTGTTCAGATGGTTACTGTGACCAGTTAACCCTTTGACGACAATGGCACCCGCCGGTGGGTGCCATTGTCCCAGATTTGGGTGCCACCATACTTTCTTGTTTCCTACCAATTGCTAAACTCAGTAAGCCAGTAAAAAACTCCTCGTGGGACAGTGCGACCCACCGGTAGGTGCCAGTCGCGCACGAAAGGAGGGGAACGTGGTCCCATGGGCACGTCACGTCGAAATCTGCATTGTCGCCAAAAAGTTAAATGATAAGGAATGAATGATCCTGCAATCTTTCAAGTAAGCCGACTTGAGCATAGTTCCAGCCGTCCCGTAATTTCATCCTCACGGGCCCCAACTCTCCGTAGTAATCATTTAAGCCTCCGTAATTACGTGCACCGCAGTTGCCACTTTTTAGGCACTGACATTGTAGAGTTAACTCTGTTTGTCACAAGGTGAATCCGTGTTTTTTTTTTTATATGAAATAGCCGAGTATGACTGAAACGCGTCGTTCAGTCGTCCGTGGGAGAATTTTGCAAAAAAAAAGGATCGTTGGTGCGGGGGAACCTGACACACTGGGGAGAGAATAAATCTTGTTTGCTGTCCGACATTTCTGAAAAATCTTCAATTTTCTATTTTGTCATGCCTGCCGTACGCTGCCTCCACTGTTGACCGCCCTGGCCTTAATTAGCTGTCTTTAACCCTTTTCTTATCGAGAACTCCGAATTTTTCGGTAATTTTCTGGTCTACTATGATTCCTACGCATTCCTTTTTCCATAAATCATTTTTCTTTGTTATCGGATGTGCGATCATAGTGGTGCACATTCATCACGTTCGCAATTTTACGAATCAAGTAGCCATGGCTACGCACTTGTTCGAGTACTTACTGCACATTCGTCCGAGTACCTACTCTTCCTGGTCAATTCTTATTCAGGAATATTATGTACAAAGAAAGTTTACTGAATAAAGGATGTGACGTAGAGCTCAGGTGACATTTTTGTCTGTTTGAGTGCTCGGTTCTATCGGTCTGTTGGTTGAACTTCTTCTCATGCTATCTCTGCTTCGGTAGTGAATAGATGCGTAGCTATTGATTTCTGTTGCTTCTCTATAATTACTGGTTCTAAACTTTCTAACGTTTATGACTTGCATGCGATATGCCATTATTTATCACAGTAATTTTTTTTATTACGAAAGCGTTGCAAGATTTCATTCAAATTATTTTTGATTAGATAAACCCTAGACCTTTGTAGTTGTAAGTTTTAGCGACTATCGAACCTCGGAAGTGAGAAGACCTAGCTGTTGGTCACAGCCGAAACTGGTCCTTTTTGAACGGCTGGCGGTAAAGAAGTGCTGAGTTGACAGAGATTTTCTGCTTGAGTGTTTTCGACACTCCTGCTCTTTCTCCCGGACCCCACATATGCAGGGGTGCAGTCATACCTTCTGGAACCATCTATTTATAACTGCAATTTTTTGAAGTTCAGCTCAATGGGTAGGATTGGGTAAGAATTCCGGTCGATGGGTTTCATATTAACTCTGGACAGGTTCACTATTTGTGTTTCTCACTGAAAGGCGTAATTCCAATTCCTAACGGGGCGGTGTCTGTGAGCATAATATAATAAAGTTGATCATTCGCCTGGATCGTGGTCGAAACCCGGCAGAGGGTCGCCCAGTGGGCTTAGTTCTTCACCTGATAGCGTAAAAATAGTGATTTCCTCTAGGCATACTGTCCAGTACGTGGTATATAGTCAAGTACGGCTTAGATGAATTAATTCTGATAATTTTAAGAAGCAATCATGATGGACTCTGTGGGAATTTTGCATGAAATATGGGTTTCTGTAGTCCCTTTTTATGCCTAGACCATGAATTTTCAGCTTCGTTCAAACAGAGTTTCAATTTTCCAGCGTTTTCGCCTAGTTCAGAACGTGAAAGACGAAGATACCTAGACTAATAGTTTTCAAACGCCATCTCTGGCTCTATTTGAGTCCTTTTTCCGAGACCAGTGAATCTAAACAATTTTAGTCAACGATTTACCAAGTTAACTTTGGGATCTGAGAGCTCTATCATTTTTTCTTTACTATTAACGGCTCTTCGGGGAACCTGCTGCATGTAGCACTACTAATTATGCTAAACGTCTTCAGCTTTTCTGTTCAAATGTCACATATATTTATCGTGCTTGTTTATCCCACAGACATGCCTATAGTATTTTCATCTCATTCAAACAATATGGACGGCTCCCCTATTTCTTGTTCCATTGATTACTTCATATATCATTACTTTTCAGAAATTTCAATGACATTCTTGCATATTTAGCTGTTTCTGGTCGCAAAATTCATGTTTACGCTAATGCTCATCCTTGTGCGAGTTTAAAAGCTGCAGGATCAACTTAATTCAAAAGAATTCAGGCCCTCTCTACTTCCTTGGGATACTAATTTCGCTGGAAGTGGTGGGGGTTCAAAAAAGAACCGTCGAGTGTAGTATCGTTTTTGCTGGGAACAGGCACCAGTCTGCTCCCGAATGCTCGTGATGAACATTCATTGCTGCAATAAATTTTTACCTAACGGCGTTGTACTGTACCTGAAAGCTCATGAAATCTTTCCCTCTTATCCCATCAAAGCTTGCCATTCCTCCCTGTATCAATTAGCCAGTGCTGGGTCCTCAAAGAATGGGATTCACTTAAAACATCAGACAGTTAAGCAGTCATAAGTTCGGCGGCAATCTGGAAGACTGGAGCGAGGCTCTAGGCTCCGCCTCCATTTTTATACATTACTTTAATTCAAAAATATGGGAACGGCTTCCTATTGGAGCGGTTGAAGTTTTCTGCGCTGGTTTATCCCTTTTTTGGTTCAATCTCACTCTCAGCGTCCGTTCAGAAGCGTAGAGATTTTTGAAAGCGTGCGTGGACAATAGAGAGGCTTGTGGAGGCCAGACGCGTTTGTTACCAGTTATTCAAACCCGGAGGAATAGAAAGCTCGCTCGGCCTGGACGCATTTTGATCCGGAATTTGATCTCTGAACCGTGCTCGGGATGCTTATTTTTAGGGTAGGTAAAACAGCAATGCGTAGGGATCAAGAATTAGTTTGGACTTTGAACTTCCATCACATAGTCTCTGGTTTCCCTCGAGATCTACATGAGAAGAACTTTCGTGCATGAGAAGGCTGTGTATAACTATCAGAACAAACACATTATAAATTATAGAAAACGAAAAGTTTGAAGTTGTTGAAATAAGCTTTCTCTCGATTTCTGACATAAAACTCGATTCGTAGACCAAGTTATATAAAGAAAAGATTTAGTGACGGTTTCCCGGGGAACCTGTGCTCGAGAACGTGGTTGTCTCATACGTCTCACTTCTAACAAGGAAGGTCTTTCAGGGCATGGGACGCTTTTTGGAAATGATTTTCTGCATGGTGTAGGGGCATGAGCACTGAGTATGGAACTATGGTCCATTTCCGCTAAATGGCCTTCTGAATGCCAAAAAAGGAGTGAAAATGATTTTGCCAAAAATCGCCGTTTTAACCCACTAAGCGTCGTTCGTTTCAGTCATGGCGTCGACTGTCCGCACAATAGAAGCGGCCGGTGGAGGCGACATTGAAAATAATGTGAACGGTAGCCAAAAAAGGGACCCACATGTTGAAAAGTGCTGGGAAGTTTCATATAGGCTCTCCACGGATGAGCTGGCAGAGGCGACGAATGGTGTGATGGATAGCGATGTGGACTTCGATGACGGATGACGAGGACGGGTTGATGGTTCGGATTTCCGAGGCTTTGACGTTTTTGCATTTCATGCTGCCACCTCCAGATTGGCTCCTTATTGCACCAGGGCCAAAGCAAATGCCTGACCGGTCATGGTCGTGACCAGGACCAGCCAGGCACATAACCTCTAGAAGCCGTTAGAATCTGTTGCGTGGAGCACTATCAGTGGAGGAGCTTCCACGCTTCACACTCCCTGGAGTCCCCCTCCCCCCCCCCCTCCTCCCTCCTTACGTAGATTTTTCATTAGTTAAGCCCACATCAAGAAATCATTCAGTTGAAAAAATGTTGGTAAGACGGTATGATATCATTTTGGTACTCGGAAAATTCGATATCATCATATCATCTGGTACTCCGACATTGTATGGACATTGCACAGTCCCTACAATTCTTTGAATGTTTTCGACAGTAATGGTTTGATTGTTGTTTTATTTCGACCAAATTCCTTCAAAACTGATGAACCGTTTTTTACTCTAACGTTGATCTCGCGCCGTTGAGGGGTTATTGTCCACTGTTCTGGTTGGTCATCTCCATTTCCTTCTCTCCTGACAATCAGTCACTAATCTTCTGCAGTCACCTCGACTCCAGCAATGTCCTGCTTGATCGCGTCCTACCGCCCTCCACAGCAGGTTGCGGAGTTAGGGGATCGTATGTTGGGAACGAGTATCTCTCAAACCCTTCATCTAGTCGTTAATCTGGTAATCCGGCGCTAGAATGATTTCCCTCAGGGATGACAGCTTTTTATATCAAGCCTAATGTCCTCGGATGCTTCAGCAAGAAGATGAGTTGAAAAAGAGTCTGAATCGTTTTCCCACAGGAGTCCGCGGTGGAAGCCCAGAGGAAGGTCGGAATCGGGAATCCTGTTGTCTTTGCATTGACGAGCGAGGTCAAGGACAGCTTCCATCGAATAGATACCACATTATAGGGTTTGTACCCCCATTACAACACTTGTGTAGTGTGAAATTATGAGACGCCTTTATACTCCTGGGAGTGTGAAGCGTGAAAGCTCCTCCACTGATAGTGCTCCACGCAACAGATTCCAACGGCTTCTAGAGGTCGTGTGCCTGGCTGGTCCTGGTCACGACCATGACCAGTCAGGCACTTGCTTTGGCCCTGGTGCAATATGGAGCCAATCTGGAGGTGGCAGCATAAAATGCAAAAACGGCAAAGCCTCGAGGATCCGAACCATCAACCCATCCTAGTCGTCCTTCCTCGAAGTCCACATCGCTATCCACCACACCATCCGTCGCCTCTGCCAGCTCATCAGTTGGGGAGACGGGCGTTAGGAACGATTTTGGGTAATCGATATGCCGCGCGCGGCTGTCGCGGACCCCTCATTCGCCGTTATTACAGCTCTAGCGTTCTTCATACAGCTCACTCGATATGCGATCGTTATTTTATGCATAATTCTACTATTAGTATTTTGTTTTTGTAATTCTTACCTTCTGCTGCATCCTGCTACAATCCTTCGCGCGCGACGCCACTCTCATCGCGACGCGACCATTTCGTTCCTAACGCACCACACCCCATCAGTTGAGAGCCTATACAGTGCGTTTCATAATTATAAGGTCACCCCAGATTTTTGCGATTCCGGAGAAAGCAGCCAGAATGGAATTTTTTGGCAAACACTGGTAGATTCCTCGTCACAATGTACCTCTGTACTCAAATTTTGGTCGCAATATCCTTTACCTCAAATTTTTTACGAATTTTTCAAAGATAGTGTCAGCTTTTGCACCGTTTCATAATTATAAGGTCACCCTGAGGAAGTAAATGATTTATCAATGTTAATGGCATATGTACAACAGTCAATAATCTATAGCTCCTCCTTGTTTAGGAGCAACATCAAAGAGCCTGTGTGGCATACTAGAAACTAGGTTTCGAAGATGTTCCTCATCGGTTGCTCTCCATGCTTCGATAAGTGCTCGCTTCAGCTCTTCTTTGCCCTGGAACTGACGGTTATTCGCATAAACCTGTCTGAATATTATGTCCCAGATATGTTCCATCCGACTGAGGTCGGGACTGCAGGCTGGCCATGGTAGGACGCTTATTTATTGGCATTGCAGCCACTCATCCGTTGCACGGCTCACATGATTGTAGGCGTTATCTTGTTGAAAGACATAGTTGAGGTGACGGCGATGGTATAGAAAAGGTACTAGATGATGCTCCAAGACTTTCTGGTAATCCTTGAAATCCATACTGCAGCTGACGACAACACGACATCATTGCAGAACGCACCCCGCACCATAGGCTTCCTCCACCGAACCTGCGACGGCTGAAGTAGACTGGTTCCTTCCTCAAGTCGCGCTAGTACCGCTTGTTTCTGTCAGATTGAATTTCTTTTCATCCGAAAAGACGACCTGAGTAGGAATTACTCAGCTCTATGGTGAGATTTCGATGCAGATCTACCTTTGCCCAATCTGTCCCTAGGATCATCTTTGCAAATCCGAGTCGAGCCTCTTTGTGACGATCGGTGATTCGTGGCACCTTCTCCATTGCTTGCCTGGTGATGTTCCCGCATCTTCTCACTGCTCTCCAGACTGTAGTTTTCGACACAGAGAGGTTTAATTCCGATCGGATCTGGTTCAAAGAGGACGTACTGTTGGAAACAGTCCTCAGAATTTTCCGCTCGTCACGGGTAGTAATCTTTCATGGGTGTCCACAGTCGGTGTTATATCTAACGACATGAGGACTCTCTAGAAATCTCCGAATGGACCAAGGGGATCTCTCTATTTGCCTGGAAATGGCTCGAGTACGGAGCCCACCTTAATGATGAGCGTTCTCATCAGAGGAAAGCAGATGACCACGAGCCATGTTGACAGTCAGGTTTAGAAATGCCTTTGCTACACATGCTTACCTTTACAAGTATCTTCAAACACGAAATTTTCTCTCTTTCGTTAATAATTGTTCACTTTCTCGGGGTGACCCTATAATTATGAAACGGTGCAAAAACCGATAAACTGTTCTAAAAAAGTTCAGATGAATGCAGCAGCGGCTAAGAAACGGATACCTAGGTTATTCGTGCTGGGGAATCTGTTAATGATGCTAGAAAAAATCCTTAATGATTACCTCTTTTGAAAGTGCAAAAATTGAGGGTGACCTTATAATTATGAAACGCACTGTATGAAACTTCCCCGCACTTTTCAACATGTGGGTCCCTTTTTTGGCTACCGTTCACATTACTTTCAATGTCGCCTTCACCGGCCCCTTCTATTGTGCGGACAGTCGACACCATGACTGAAACCAACGACGCTTAGTGGGTTAAAACGGCGATTTTTGGCAAAATAATTTTCACTCCTTTTTTGGTATTCAGAAGGCCATTTAGCGGAAATGGACCATAGTTATATACTCAGTGTTCATGCCCCTACACCATGCAGAAAACCATTTTCAAAAAGCGTCCCACGCCCTGAAAGACCTTCCTTGTAAGACATCTTTTTTATGGGGCTTCGAGGGAAACGAAGGTTTTAGCTGTGTCAAAATATTTGCTGTAGCAGTTTCAAGGAGAAGGTAGCGATAGTAATTCGATCAATAGATTGTCCAGATCGAACACCTCGGAGCCGTTGGTTTTTGTTGTTCAACAACGAATTTTAAATAGCAGTCATGGTCAATAAAATAACAAGATGATGAGATGAAAACTAGTTACTGACTTCTGCACACGTGAATGCCACTGTCACCTGCCGTCATTTGCTGTCACGCCCGGCATGAAAAAATATCCTGCCCCTACCTATTTTCCATGTCAATACATTGAAAGTTACACGAGGTCGGTGGCATTTCTGTTACCTATTAGCACAGTTTTACAGTCGCATTTTTTGTTATTGGTTCCTGTTTATCTAGGAATGAGCCTAGTTCCTCTAGTGACACCTTTCCCAAGAGCTACTCGGGTTTTATAGAATCGCCATTTTAATTATCATTTCATAGAGTCATCCGGTATTCGAAAAGTTGTTCCTCAGTGGTGGAAGTCTTCCCGGGTTGCACATTCAAAGGAAGAAAGTCTTTTGACCTTTAGCAATCCGGTTTTTTGGAATGCGCCGCTACACTGGACTTCCACTAAGAATTGTGATAGCGTATTGAATGCGTATGTGGCCTTTCCACTGCCTGGCGGTGGCCAGCGGATGAGCAAATTAGTGTCTTTATCTTCCCAAACTGACTTGGTACCTATTAGTCGACGGCTGCGGGAATGTTGACCAGCACACCTATACAATCAAGCCTAATCTGAATCCAAAAAATTGGATTCCAACGAGGTATCAACGGTGTCGATAGGCCCTACTGATCCAATTTTGTCGACCTCCTTGTAATGAAGAGCTTAGAAGCCAGGTGGCTTCATACTTTGCTTCACTCAAGGGTTAAGACACTCACTGCAAAGACATTATTTCAAATCAATGAATTTTTACTGAAGATTTAATTCATGACGAAGTTCAAATTAATTCATCTATTTGATTCATTCAGAATTTCTTCAAAATTTCAACTTCTAGGGGATGCCGGATTGAGTTTGACATTTGTGAAAGATTATCAATTAAATTGATAACTAAAATATAGATTATCAACTAAAATATAGATTATCAATTAAATAACTAAAAGTCCCTTACTGGTCAATTTTTGTTTCTTCAATTTTTCTTCTGGAATGCTGTGGCTATCCTTCTTGGGCTGCGTTTTCTTTTCGAATCGATTTAGGAGTAACATTTTCCCCAATAGTTATATGTTCCAGGCCGAAAAGGAACCTCGATCAGAAGTTTCTGGACAGGATTGGTGGTGTTCTTGGAATTCACGAGCTAAATCGCCCATCAACTTTAAGCGGATTTTCTGACGTAAAACACAGAAGTGAGTTTTCTAAATTTTGTGAGTAGAAGGCCTAGAAGATGCCTGCGAGGTAAAAAATATATTTCAGAGTGAGGAAAGAGGAATGAAAATATACTGGGATTTTCGAAATGTTCTTTGTTTTCTTAAATTTGAAGAAAATCTCAAGGAAGCTGCTTTTGATTTTTTATTGTTCCCGATATATTTAAGCATGCCTTTGCGTACTGAATGCGCAAAAAATGCTGCTCTCCTGCCGTAGCAACGCGTCCTGTTTGTTCACACCGTTCAGTTGATGAGGAACTCTTTTTCCGCTCCGATTGGGCATTCCGAACGCATGCAATTGGGTTTCTGTGGTTTGTATGTTAGCATTCAAACCTCTATGCAATTTTGCGTGTAGTTATGAGTGCATCCGACTCAACGACGAGCTTAAGTTCTTCGTTATCCACAGTCCTAGAACGATGTCCACCCTCCTCTTTCTCAAGACTGTCATCTCCATATCGGAAGGTGTGAAACCATCTGATGCTGATACTGGCTAAAAGATGGCACATCTTTGCTGAATGTTTCGGACAGAATGCAATGGGATTCTGCAGCTGATTTTCCCTGCCTGGAGCCGTACCACATGCAGACGCGCAGACGATAGTTTTGTACAGCCATTTTCGAGCGAAAATTTCTGCTCGGAATACAACCTTCCAGTGGATTCTGCGACTTCGTAATATGCACATAAAGACGTTTTCTTTTCGCGAAAGTATATTTCCGTTTGTATGGTTTCGTTTCAGTCAGGAAACTAAGACCCACAAGGAAGCGACATTTCTATTTTGCCAATCTATAATAGCTGATAAAGGCTCATAGGGTACCTCGAAAGGTTCGCAGTTTTTTGCCCACTGGGTATTACCATTTAGCCTTCACCCTATGTTACAGGAAGGGGGAGCTTGCGATTCATGAGTGACCTCGTCAGATTTCTTTGTGCAAGCAGCACGTGACAGTCTGCACAGCAGATTACTCCGCGATTTCGCAAAAAATCAGTGGCGGCGCTGATGATAACCGTCTCAAGTCAGGATCTGATAGCAAAAACGAATTTCGGTTTATATCTTACGGTTAGATGACGACGACTACGGCTTTTCAACGCAATAATCTCTCTCCATTCCGCTTATCGGTTACTACAGAACTTATCCGACCGTCAATAATCTGAAAATCTAGGCCAATTTGACAATAGATACTTGAAGATAAGAACGATGACAATGGGCTCTGATTGCGGCGTTATCAGCAGTAGACATTCATGCAAGCCTTCGTTTGATTTACCACTCTGCTCAGTTGTGGGAAAGTCTCTTCGCTACTAGATCCAATAACGGGAAAGATTAAATTCCTGAAGAATAATTATTGGTAAAATCAGAAGCAGCAGACGAAATTTCCGTACGCGTATTTTGCCAAATTTGTTGTGCCCTTCGCAATTGATAGGATTCCCTATTGAATATTTTGTGGTCAATAATGAACCATTTTTTCCTGAAAAAGGTGTGGAGGATCAGTATGTTTCTAAAAATTGTATCAGAAATCGCTCTCATACTCTCAAACTCTGTGAGAATCTCAAGTGAAACAGTAGTGGGCTCGCCTTACACGTCCTGGATAGGGCTACTCAGTTGGGGTCTGCTCAGTTTCGTTTTGTTGTTACTTTGTATAAATAGTCGTTGGTACTTCCACTGAATATTGGGTCGGAGGGGTTTATGAAAAGTCAATAGAAATTCAGTTTGTACTTTGCAGACCTCGTCTGCAAAAGCGTTGTGTTGATCGCTATCGGAAACTCGTTTTAGAATGATTGCCATTCTATGGTAATGGCCCTAATAATTTTAAAAATCGATCCCGATACGATCAATTTGTTCTTTGTTCCCGTCTGTTCTGATGTGTTTCCTCAGTGGGATTCTCTCCTCCCTCTCCCTATCCAGATATACAAACTGATGACATCATCGAGTGGTATCTGAACAGCATGATCGTTTTTGCAGAAATGTCTCGATCTGGGCGATTAAATTCGATTTCGGCGCCATTGTCGCCTGATCTCATTAAATTTCTCCGGGAATCCATGGAAAAGGACCTTCTTTACGATCCTCCCTATGTGTTCGTCGTATTTGGTGCATCTGTAAGTATTGTAAAGATGAATTTTCGATGCTTTCCTCCTTTTTAACAAATTCATGGTTTAGGGTGATTTGGCGAAAAAGAAGATCTATCCGACTCTTTGGTGGCTTTATCGTGACTCTCTTCTACCACTGAATATAACCATTGTTGGCTATGCTCGTTCGGACTTAACCATGGAAAAGCTGAGAAAATCATTTGAAAAAGCTTGTAAGGTCAGTTCAAAAGAACCATTTCGCTTGGATATGAGGTCATTTCGGTGTGAATGACTGAAGGGTTCAACAGTCCTACAATCTCCTTGGATTATATATAGGTTATATCTAGGTGCACGACAATGAAAAGAAGAAATTTGAAGAATTCATGAGCAAATGTGCCTATATGAAGGTACGGAGTCCCGATCTACAGTCGTATTAATCGAATTACTTCTTAACTAAATCTACTTTCTGCTTTCTAGGGCAAGTATGACGAAGCCAAAGGATTTGAGAAGTTGGCCAGTTTTATAGATGAAATTCAGAAAAAGAGTAACGACCGTGAGTTTTTCACAAAAGTAAAAGATGCAGTGATTGGTGTTCGGAGAGTCCGGAAATTACAAAGTAAAAGTAATTTTCCTACCAGTTCTGGTTTAGGAACTGCAAATCTTGGAGGAATTCGTGACACATTGGCCTTAAGAGAATTTTGGAAGTACTTCTACGGGGGTTCGAATCGTGATTTTTCAAATTAAATTGGCTTCCGCGCTCACCTTTTCGACACTGCTGTTCTTCCTGCTTTGACGTACGCCTCAGAGACTTGGACTCTACGAAAGCAGGATGAGCATGCTGTCAGCGTTGCTCAACGCGCTTTGGAAAGGACGATGCTCGGAATTTCCCTATACACGCAAGTGCAGAAGGGAATCCGGAGTTCCGAGCTCCGTCAACGAACGAAGATCAGGGATGCCGTTGACCACGCCAAGAAATCGAAGATCAGGTGGGCCGGACACGTTATGCGATATAGTGATGACCGTTGGACCAGGACGGTTACTGACTGGATCCCTCGGGACATCAAACGAACTCCAGGAAGGCCGCCAACGAGATGGTCAGACTTCTTCACGAAAGCTCTGAACGAAAGGAGTGTTGATCCTCGTGTCCCTGGAGCGATTCATTGGACCACTCTGGCTCGTAACAGGGACGAATGGAGACGTTACTGGCGCCCGCTCGAGGAAATCGATGATCAACGGGACGACAGGTGATACAGGTGAAATTGGAAGCAGAGAATCTGCTGTCATGGGCTTGATTTATGAGACGATAGTGCGTTTCTCATTGGTGCTTCGTCAAAAGGGAGGGGCAAACTGATGGGAAAGGGTAATGGCCCAGGATGCCCTTATCCACACAACATATGCATGTTCAGCTTACTGTTTTCCTACGGGATTTCAATATTGCCAAGTGGTCATTACAACTTACTCATTAAGCATTATCTTTTAGAACCGGTCAATCGTTTATACTACCTTGCACTCCCACCAACTGTTTTTGAAGACGTTACATCAGAATTGAAAGCGCATTGTATGGATGACGGGTAGGTTCGGATTGCCCTGACTGCGATGAAGAGTCGTTAATGTGGACTTTTTCCTTGGTAATATTTTCGAGCAATAGAGTTTCAGAGATTCCTGGACTAGAGTGATCATCGAGAAGCCATTCGGGCATGATTTGGAATCATCGGCTAAGCTTTCAAATCATCTGTCAAAATTATTCAAAGAGGTATGCTCGGAGGTGATCGTTGATGTAAAAGTAAGTTATGGTTATAATTGAATCGTTTTAGGAGCAAATTTATCGGATAGATCACTACCTGGGAAAGGAAATGGTCCAGAACTTGATGGTTCTCAGGTAAGAACCTTATTATTGCATATCAGCAGCTCATCACTAGTTTTAACAGCGGCAAACCAAATTTGTTTTGGATCCGATTTGAAGTTGGTCTCCTCTTTACTTTGTCCTTCCGGAGCGTTCTTCAAGGGGTTTATCTATTTGCTCATGCCTTTCATTAGCGGAGTAACTCGTCCATGTTTCTCACTCTACATAAACTATTAGTTGGGTCATGTTGTGGATGGGTTGTTCATAAGCCCAAGTTTTCGGCGGAGACTGTCGCAGGGCGAAATTTATGCGCTCTGTGAGCTGGTATATTGAGTTTAAGCGTATGTTGGGGCAGAATGGAGTAACCGTTGATAGAATGCATCTCCCAACCTAATATGTATAGGGGATCCTATTGGTTGTTCGTTGTGTGAATTCTAACTTGGCTGGCCGAAAGCAGTCTATAGATCCGTTTCTTTAGTAGCCTTTCTTTACGTCTAGCAAAAAGGTTCACTACCCAGAGCTTGTTTGCGTCCTTTGAAACAGTTTTATAAATCCTATAAGTTCGCGTCACAAGGCCAGTCACTGTAATAGATAACAGCTTATCATAATCCCTTACGATACCCATTTCGTAATTGTTTCTATTCAGATTTGGCAATCGTTTCCTCGGTCCGTCATGGAATCGCGACAATATTGCAACTGTTACGATCTCATTCAAAGAAAACTTTGGTACCGGCGGTCGTGCAGGATATTTTGATACGGCCGGTATTATAAGGTAAGCAAAAATAGCTGAAGAGTGCATGTTAACGGAAGTGGTGATAGAGCAGTGGGGAAAGGCTCCGGTGTCATGCGCAAACAATTGCGGATTGAGTTCTGCGTCTCACAATATCCAGACCGAGTTCCTGCCGTATAGGAACCCTCAACATGCTTCAGTCATAGATTTTTTCCTCTCCCGTAACTGCAAGCGTTTTCGAAGGGGTCTGATGAAAAGTGGATGACTCCAACATCTACACAATTTGATTTAGGAAATTCATTTGGAAGTGTTTACAAGTTTTGCCCTCCTCCCCCATCCCCTTTTTGCGGTTCAATTTTATGGTCACTAAGAAAAATGATTCTCTGCAACTGTGATTGGCAAGGCTTTTCATTTAGTGGGCTTATCCACCAAATGATCTCTTTGAAGCGTTGGAGAAATTTGAAAGACTGACGGGTGGCAACCACTTCCTGTCGAAGTGAAAGCGCTCTTTGAGTTTCTTCTTTCAGAGACGTGATGCAAAATCATCTGATGCAAATTTTGACCCTTGTGGCTATGGAAAAGCCGGCCAGTTTGGATGCCGAGGATATTCGAGACGAGAAGGTAACACTTAAATCAGAACACCTAAGGGAAGCGGGCAAATATAATAATTTATCAAAAAATTAAGGTGAAAGTGTTAAAAGCTATCAAACCAGTACAATTGAAAGATGTGGTTCTGGGGCAGTACGTTGCAAATTCTGAGTGCTCCAGTGAGTCGCCTCCTTTCCAACTGTCTTTTGATTCTTCTTTGCTTATTCATTGTTATAGCTAATTATTACTGTTTTTGTCATTGACGATGTTTCTTTGCATGGCCACTCTTCAAAAATTATTTGCTTTTTTCATTTTTTTCTACTAAAGTGGTTATATTATTGAGAAAAAAAAACACTTACACAGCTTCTTCTTCAGTTCCTGAAGCTGCTGCCGGTTACAAAGACGATGACGATGTCCCCGATGATTCGATTACACCAACCTTTGCTTTAGCTGTTCTTCATGTACATAATGAGCGGTGGGAGGGGGTGCCGTTCTTTCTGCGTTGTGGAAAAGGTGAGATATGGTTTTCATTTTTTTATTATAACTATTCAAATTTGACCCTTCCCTGTTCCTACACGCGCCGTTTTCTGTGTATAGGTACCAACGGTTATCGAAATTTTCGAAAAGAAGCTTTAGGGTAGGGTGAAATAGGGCAAGGCACATTGAATTCATTGTAGAAGAAGATTAGGGGCGAATTGGCTTAGTGGTTAGTGGCGCACTATCACTCGCACGTGGTTCGGGGATCGGATCCGAGATCCACACTCGACGTGGTTAAGCGGGCCTAAAATCGCTTCGGGAAGGTCAATTAGTACCAGCTTGGTACCTAAGGATGAAAACAGTAATTCGGCCAACGGTCGGCTCGCAGGTTATTGGACAGACCTTATACGCATTCAATATCCTACTACGATTCTGAACGAAGTCGAATGCGCGGCGCATCCGACTGACGGAATTGAATTAACACGAAGGATCACTTATCCTTTATTCACCTTCTTCAGTCAAGATTTTTTATTATTTGTAGCACTAAACGAGAGTAAAGCCGAAGTTCGTGTTCAATTTAAAGAAGTCAATGGTGATATATATCCACCCGGTGAATTAAAAAGGTATGATCTGGACGGTAATGATCGGCTTCGTTGTATAATTCTGTTAGTTTTCTAGAAGTGAACTAGTGATGCGTTTGCAACCAAATGAAGCTGTCTATCTCAAGTTGATGACCAAAAAACCAGGAATGGGTTTTGGCGTTGAAGAATCCGAGCTTGATCTCACTTATAATGCTCGATACAAGGTTATTTTCTCAAACTTACTGGTTTACCAGTCGAATTACTCGTTTGTGCGTGCGATCTACAGAGCAACAGACATAACTTTTTTGGACTTTCCTACTTAAAAACGAAGTCTACTAAAGGAATTTATTAAAGTGGGCTAGAAATCAATTTTATTTTCAAATTACATGGCATTTCGTGCGGAAGTTATTAGCCGAAAATTTCACGATTTTTCAGTTTCCTTCCGAGTTTTCTGAAAGTTTCATAGTTTTTTTTTTTGTAAAGATACTACTCATGCGTATACGTGCAACATATCTGACCACCTCATGCTTACTTACCTACCCATATAGTTACCGTATTGACAACCCATTTTCAACGCGTTCTTCTTCATGAGTTTGAATCCGGTCACTTGCAATGTATGGATAGTCACCCGCGTACAGATGAGTTGGGTCCTTTCACGAACTTATATGAGAAATGCAGAAAATCCCGAGAGAATCCCGGACTACTGTAAATTCACTGATTTCGGCACAACCTTGTACTTGTGGACAAGATCATGTTGCGCTCCTCGCACAAGCGATCTTTAAACTGTGTAGGACTGACCGTACATTGCTTCAAAGTTGTCATTACCATAACATTTTCCAGGATATTCGCTTACCTGATGCATATGAACGACTATTTTTGGAAGTGTTCATGGGATCTCAAATAAATTTCGTTCGAACAGATGAGCTTGAAAATGCTTGGCGTATACTGACACCTGTTCTGAAGGAGATCGAAAAGGAACGGGTAGAACCGCTCGAATACAAATTTGGAAGGTTCATTTAAATTCTAATCGTTTTTCTGCTTCTGCTAGGCTCAATGCTTTGAATGCTTATTGATTGTTCTTTCTCAGTTAGTATCACTAAGTCTTCAATTCCAGCCGTGGACCGATGGAAGCCGATGAGTTGATGAGGAAATATGGCTATGTATTCTCGGGAACGTATAGATGGACAGCTCCTAATAAGTTATAAACATCGTTATCAGTAAGATCTTCAGCCGTTCTTCAAGCAAGGCTTCGTTATGTTCAGCCAGTCGTAGAATTAGGTTATCTTGATAATGTCCTCACTGCATCGTCCACTGACTAGTATGTTGCGGCGACTAACCTTCGCCCGAATCTGTTTGGGACCTTATTTGAAAATGCCTAAAATTCATGTTGTACCATTTCTGTTCCACAAAGCGCTATCTGTAATAGAACTTACGGCCACAGCACCTCTCAGTCGGACCGTTCTCGATTACTTTACTATGAGTGCTCTTCGGAAAACCATCATTAGGTCGAAGATGTCAGGTTACAACTTACCCCACGCGAAATGCTGCAGTAACTTAGACCTAATGTCCCACCTCCGCAGTTAGATGCAGTTTCTCAATCTCTTAATGACACAGCAACAGAAACAAGAGATTCTTCGTTTTTCTGTAATCTCTGAGCTTTTTCTGAGCGATTCGAGTGCTAGTGTCGATACTTAGTCCAAATATCAGGAATAAGTATCGATTTGAAGCACGCAAAATCAATAACCACCTATGAGGAGTAGCCGTACTAGCTTAATCCAATGTTCGAGTGTGGTGGGTCAGGGGGAATTGCAAAATTTCATGGTCATGTTTCCCGCTGCCCCTTCTTATCGGCACCTGTCCGTTTCGATAACTGTTTGTAGCTTGCATGCTTTGCTTGTGTATTTTTAGGTTTACAATTTTTCCAGCTTACCAATATGAACGGAAAATGGTTATTGGTTTTTACTCCCGCAATTTTTCGAAATTAAAGTTCGTGAGTCCTATCAAGCAGGCAGAGTATGCCAGTTGAAGTGCTTAGACTGAACTTTTTGCTGTTAGGATTCTGCGGAGAGGACATCATCTGAATCTGTATACATATTTATGTTGTCGATGAACTTTATCAGAATCGCCAGTATTCATGTACTATCACTAAAATGTATGGAATAAATTAATGAAATTCTTTATTCAATCCAAACATTAAATTCATACTTAGCTCACAACCAGCTAGGGAGGACTAGCGGTTGACAGTCCACCATCATCATCACCACAAGTATTACACTTCATCTCAATTGAAACGTAACGGTATTGACAGTTTGTAAGAATAGTAGGAGTGTTTAGTTCGTTTTTTGTATGCTGCTAGACATCTAGTAGATTACTAATAACGGCTAATTATTATTGGTTATCATTATCATTATTTATCGACCGTTTCCTGAGTAGTTGTAACCCCATGCCCGGTCCCTCTCCTCCCTCTACCATTCTTTTTAGGAGCTGTGCTAGATGTTCCTGTAGTCGTCATGGTCGTTGTCATTGTTGTTTGTGCAGCCAGCTTATCCTGCATTATTGCTTCTGCCTACAATCACTTTTGGTCCCAATCTGCAAAGTATGTAGTCAAATTCCAACTAGTGGGCCGGGCTGTTCGGTGGGCAGAACTGTCCCGTTTCCTATTGGATAGAGCTATGTGGAGAGCGGATAGTGCCGCCCACAGTCAGCCCAACCTCACATGGTATTGTGTCATACCTCGGATAGGTAACGATGTGCGAACAGTTGCTCTATCGTGGCTCTTTTTTCGACGTCACGTTGGATACACTTCTGAAAATCCTACTTCAGCCACGGTGGCAATTTCTACATCAAGACTAATGGTTTTCATTTGGTTCTCCTCATGTAGTTGCCCCACTGGGTTCGGAAAGGCGGTCAGAGGTGCAATACGACGCAATGCTTTCGGAAGTTCGTCACTGGCTGCTTTCATAGTCCACGATTCGGCCCGCGACCGACCGCGCGACCGGTCGCTCGGTCACTCGCTCGATAGGTCCGCGACCGGTCGCGCGATTGGTCGCTGCCAAATCGTAGACTATGAAAGCAGCCATTGACCACTATAGACGGCATTTCCTGCTCGGGAAGCGAAATATGGTTCAAAATAGGTAAAATTCTCCTTGTTGAAGAGCTTGGGGGTTGGCCATGACTGCGCGAAAACGAACGAAAACGAATTCACTGGCCACCCAAGGCTTTTGAGAGTGCTACTTGTGATTCACTAGGAAAGTTTCAAGCTTTTTGGAAAGTATCCAAGTTATTCATCGGGTCTACTAGAGGTGAAATGTGAATTTATCGGCATGACTTTTCCAATCACCTCAAAGAATTCCGTTATAGCAGGATCGGCATGGATGTCATGTTGTAGCCGTATATTCGGATCCAAAATGGCCAACATCTGTAAGATGAAATGAGTAGTTATGTAAGGGTGACCAATATAGCAGACCTAGCTCCTTACATTTTTGTTGGTGTAATTGCTGAACGGCTTACGACCATACGTCATTTGATATACAATAAAACCAAATCCCCAGATGTCCACTTTTTTAGTTAACTGAAATTGAGGTCGATTTTCAATGCGTAAATGATATGAGAGGTTTTTTTTTTCTCTTCATAAGGCACTACCCACTTTGTAAGTACCGTCTTTTCTTGGAACTATTTGTTCAGGTGGCCGGTTCGATCCGAACATAAAGTCTCGTATAACGTGGTCCTGTAAATACGTTATTTCTATGAACTTCGGCACTTTGGGGTATCTAGTTTGAGACGGAAATAATAGTTCATAGTAGTACGAAATTATTGATGAAGGAAACGCAAAAACTGCCGTATTTAGGGAGCTACAATTCAATGGAAAAGAAGTAAAGTTAGGGGCTGGTATTTGAACAAGCTCTAAGCCGTTTTCCACCCGTCTCTTGTGCACTTGAGGGGTCAAAGGTTCATCCCTGAAAGAAATACCAGAAATTTGCCTGCCTGAAATTTTTGATTATTTTCGGTTTTCTGTCACGATTACGGCTGTAATTGTAAGCGGGAGACGGGCGGTAGGAACGGTTTCATGTAATCGATCCGCCGCACGCGGCTGTCGCGAACCATTTGTCCCGTTATAACAGTTCTAGCGTTCTACGTACAGCTCAATCGCGATACGATTATTACTATTGGCATAATTCTACTATTAGTTCTTTGTTCCTTTATTTCTTACTTGCTGCTGCACTCTGCTACATTCCTTCGTGCGCGGCGTCTCTCTCGCGGCGACGCGACAATTTCGATTCTACTGCACCACACCCCCCCCCCCCCACTATTCCAATCGGGTTACCTACCATTACCACATGTCGTGATCAAACAGGGGTTTCCTTTCTCTTAGCAGTCTAGAAATTTCGAGAAAATGAGGACTCACCTCATTTTTGCGCAGAGTGGCTGACAGTCCAAAATCGACAAGTTTTAAAGTGCCACTGATAATTAGCACATTTGCTAGTTTAATATCGAGATGAATTATAGCTGGAACTTAAAATGAAATGAGATCGGAAATGGCTTGAGAATGGGAAAATGGAATATGATTATGACCGCACAGTTTTCATGCATTTCCTGGATACCCTTGCCAATCTCGTAGGCGTACAATCTCACAGTAGCCGCATCCAACGTGCCTTTATTTTTCTTTACTTCCGATTCAAGATCACCGTCACCCAGCTCTAACACCATCCGAAGTATGGTGTTGTTCGCAATGATATCGCTGAAATACTGCAAGTATAGAAGCGCAGATGGAACAAAAGTATGGGACGCGTGCGGTTGCGGTGCTTTGGACCAGCCTTCGTAGTGGCAATTCGCCGAGAACCGCAGTAGATTGGATTTTCGGGTTTCATACATAGTTTGGAAGCGACATGTTAGGCAGTGAATCGATTTTTGCAGCTGCAACCGCAGTGCGACCGCGCGCGTCGTGCGTGTGCTGTCCTCTTGAATTCTGGTCTCAGAAGGCTGCCAGTATCAACAGTAGAAAATAAACCAACTGTGCAATCAAGTCGATAATGTGTGGGCAGTTTTTGAGTGTCTGCAGACGTTCCACCTCTCCTCGATATATTTCAGCATTTTGGCGGAGTGAAGTTTCTTTCAAAGCGAATGACGTTCCATTGTCTTCTCTAATAATCTCGAAAACCTAGTATGAACTAGCATATTTTAAGGATAAGATGGGTGGCGAACAATAAGCTATCCAAATGGCATACAGATCCACTGCCTCCTGTGCCAAGTATTCGCTTTTTCTTGTATTTCACTCCATCGATGACTACTGTATCGCCTATCTGCAATAAATGTTCTCTTTTCTTTTATCAAGAAGTCGTAATCCCGTTCGTTCTGTTTGGTTTTGAGCCTATTTATGAAAAACATCGATTGGGTCGTTGCGACTTCACTCAATGATTCACGTTCTTACTTCAAAGGAGATCCGGAATGATCGTAGTACGAATTCCGTCTGACAGTCAACTGAGGAACAGCTACGCTTCAGTAAGCGAACTTCCCGAGTTAGCGAATGTAATGAGCGCTACTCGCTTTATTCGGAAACTGAGTAGAGTCTGAGACGCATTCTCTTCTATCAATTAGAATCCAAAAGCTGTATGGAAGTAGGGGTTAGTTCAATTGTTAAAGTATTTTCCTAAACAGAACATTCAAATGGCTTTTGGAAAGTGCATCCAACGAATGATCTACAGCTTCGAACAAGGACCAGCTTCTGGACAAATAAGAATTCCGGCTTGATTAAGGGTAAGCAGAACGCTATCTCACTTGGCGATTCGACACGCACGCGACTTTTACCCGGAAATCTCAGAGGAGAAGTCCCTAATGTGTTTAGTTTATGACTCAAAAATTTTTGGGCTGTTCAACTTCGTTGAAAACTTACTGAGCCGCCAGGTGTAGTGGGCGGAGAGTTCGATGGCGATTTTGAATCGACAAGGCTGCTGGCAGGTCTGTAATTGATATGAACATACAATTAGGAACACATATAGCTGAGAAGCAGGTGTCTGGGTACGCAAAGGGGAAGTGAAGGCTCAGTGAGCTAAGGTTGATAGCGAGTTGCAACTATCTTTTTGTGTGTCAAGATAGAAGCAAGGCAAATTCTGTTGGGAGTTTATTTCATGGCGCATTCCAAAATGAATTTCCCATTTGTTAGCGGCTTTTTAGATCCTGTCAGGTGCCACTCACTTTACTAATCGGTGGACGCATAGAGTGGGCCGATCCCTTAAGAAGCAGTCCCACAAAATGTCTTACTTTACTTTTCCTTGATTTTTGCGCTTCTTTGGTCCTGACTGTTGTGACTTGGTCTGGGATGTCCTCCCACTTTTCTTGTCTTTTTTCCCTGGTGGCCGTTTTGACTTTGATTTTGATTTTTTTCCCATTTTCTCTGGACACCTGTCATATTTGTTGTCATTGTTACTTGTCAGCATTGCACATGTCATTCTCTGAACTCTATTGAACTTTGGGCGAAAGCGGTGTAGGGGCAAAGGGCGCCCTATCACAAATGCATTGCCCGGGATCGAATTCCAGATTGATATCAACCAACCGTTCCATCTCATCGTGGTCGGCTTATTGGTAAGAATGGTCGGTTACGCTTATCCGATAGCGCCGTAATGCACCGTAGACAAACCTGCTATCCAGCGACCTTCACTGACCATTCATGCACCCCACCTTTTGCCTACTCTGTAACCCCGCAACTCACATTTGTCTGTCCTCCTTCACTGAGAGGACCACCAGCGAGTACAGTGCTGAACTTGCTCGATACACGGTGGACAGTTCGGCTCAAACGGGCGGGTGTGGGACTTTGGATCTGCCGGCCGCACAGCCGGCTTATCGGAGCGCTTCGGTCAGTGTAAGAGTGAGGTTTGATTTCCTAGTGGTTGATTATGATAACAGCTGCAGAAATACTACCGCACGATACCTGAAACGGGCCCAGTCCAATGTCTCTCCATTGATGGAGTATGGGCTCAGTTCAATAGAACCGAAGGGTCATTCAGCCACCGGATAAGTCTAGGTGTCAGATCGGTTGCAGGCCCGGGTGGGTGATATGAAGTGGGCTGAAAGCGCAGCAAACAAGCGTCCGGACTTGCGGCAACAAGATAGAAGCTTTGGGCTTTTGATCTTGCTGCCTCAAGTTCAAAAGCTGTTGATGGGCGTTCGATCTTTTTTCAGTAAGTTTTTCCTCGTATTCCGATTCATGATTGCCTCTCTGCCTCTTTCCCAATGAGTCCACTCGGGAAAAGCAGATGCCTTGGCAATCCGGAACCGCTTCTACGTCGCACTTCCGTTGGAATTGAAACAGAACTGACCTTACAGCCGTCACGAGTTTCGCTCAAACCACATCCGAGTTAGAAAAGACTGAGAATGGAAGCTACCCTCTTCAACAGCTGTGATACAGAATGATACAAAGCGCTTATCAATCACTTGTGTTTATACTCGGCAGTGTTAAACGAATATGAGAAATAAATCCTTGACATATGATTATTCTGTTCACTACAGCATCATTATAGCATGGAGCAACATCATCTCCAGGGGCTAAGTCCCTTTGGAAGAAAGCAGACGAGTAAAACACAATACATAGTAGGTGCTTAAGCAATGAAGGGAACGGTCCCAAGTCGGTTTCAGTGAAATAGAATTCAGGTGATGGATCTACTAACAAATCCACAAAATTTCAATGCCGTTTTTGGGTTGTGTGAAAAAAGGGAAGAGAGACCGTATCGGGAGCCACAAGAATAATAGCTCCACCTCAAGAGTAACGTGGCCCAGCTTTGCTTAACTTTTCTTTTGTGCTCTGAACAACCAACGACAGTTATAGACAGGTCTTCTCCATCTACTCAGGAGACTTGCTGATATTTTTGTAAAAATTTTGGAAAACACAGGTGGTGGTGTGGTGTTAGATCCAAAGAGCAGTACCCCATCTGCGATTCCCGAACTGTGTTAATGACACTGTTAAATATTACTAATTATGACCAGCGTTGCTTAAGTTGCTGGCTCAAACACTTGACGATCATCTGCTTAATGTCATTATCATAGATGGAACAGTAGAAGATGTAGGAAGCGGGGCAGCATTTGCTTACTGACCCTAAGGAAACAAAGTAGCGTGGGTGAAGCTACTAGGAGAGATCCTGCTACAGAACCCGTTTATGGCTTGGAGATTACCCTTTACTTATCGTCGGAGCGATTCCTATGTGAATTAATGTTCAGAGGATGTTCCTTTTCTTTGTTGGAAAGCAGTTCCTCTTTGTTTCTTTACCCAGCTGCTTGATGATTTCAAAAATGCATCACTCATCACGAAGAGCGATCGGCCGGCAGTTCGGCTTTGGTTTCGCCTACTTGAATGGTGGTAGGCGTGGCTCCGGGTCCAGTTACTGCATTGACCGAGACTGAACCTTCTGCTAGACGGACTTGGGGTTTCTCTATCCGTTGCGCCATTGACACGCTTTTCTATGGTGACCAACCTACTCAACGTAATCGAGTGAATTGGGAATTTAAAGTATCTACTAGGCCAACTTAGACGAAGCCCGACGAGCACTTTGTTTCAGTTCAGGGCCAGCCCTCACCTCCTCATTGGAAGAGGTCTTCAAAAAAAAGCCCGAACATTATTTCTACGCAAGGTAGCCGTTCAGTAACAAGGGCTTTTACCAGCCCAAAATAGGTGGATAGCCGTTGGGTGGAAGTGGGCGGGGCCTCGGCTCTCCGGCAGTCAGTGGGAGTCCAGTGATATGGAGTGTGGTCTCGGCCGTCGAGCCGAGGTCCTCAATTGAGCCCAATATGAGTAACGTACCTATTACTGTTCTGCTATAGGTAAAACTTATTGAGTAAGAGAGGACAGGCGAGCAGAAATTGCTTCAGGGGGAAGGGGAGGGGAGGGTGGTCGAGGGTTATTAATGATTACGGAAGGATAGACCAGTCCATACACTGTATGTAACTGAAAAGAAATTTGGAGTTGGTCTTTTGAAAAGGTGATCCAAACTCATTCCGTACACCTGTTTTTGCGACCAGGCGCAGAAAATTCGCCGTGCAGCAGTTCCGCACGGTACATCGCTGGAGGTGAAAATTGCTCGCTCTGGGATGCTCTCCAGCTTCCATCCTGGGCGAGGGCCGCAGTAAAAATTGTCAGACCATGCTGTGGTCAAGCCGGCTTTTTTGAGGGCTCCCGGGTGGGCGGGGCCTCGGCTCTCCGGCAGAGTCCAGTAGTATGGAGTGTGGTCTCGGCCGTCAAGCGGAGGTCCTCAATTGAGCCCACCCTTTATGAGTAAAGTACCTATTACTGTTCTGCTACAGGTAAAACTTATTAAGTAAGAGAGGACAGGCGAGCAGGAATTGCTTTAGGGGGAAAGGGGAGGGGAGGGTGGTCGAGGGTTGTCAATGATTACGGAAGGGTAGAACAGACCATACACTGTATGTAACTGAAAAAAAATTTTGGAGTTTGTCTTTTGAAAAGGTGATACAAACTCATTCCGTACACCCCTGTATTTGCGACCAGACGCAGAAAATTCCCGTGCAGCTCCGCACGGTACATCGCTGGAGGTGAAAATTGCTCGCTCTCCAGGATGCTCTCCAGCTTCCATCCTGGGCGAGCTCAATCAGATCTTGGGACGATCTCGCAAGACCATGCTGTGGTCAAGCCGGCTTTTTTGAGGGCTCCCGGGTGGGCGGGGCCTCGGCTCTTCAGCAGAGTCCAGTAATATGGAGTGTGGTCTCGGCCGTCGAGCCGAGGTCCTCAATTGAGCCCAATATGAGTAACGTACCTATTACTGTTCTGCTATAGTAAAACTTATCCTACTATATATAATTCGCTAAGTGTGTCTGTTGGTGTGTCGGTGTGTTTGTGTGTGTGTTTGTTTGTGTGTGTGTGTGTGTGTCGGTGTGTGTGTCTGACCGGAAATTCATAACTCCTGTCCCCGTGGACCTAGAGCATTCAAATTTGGTACGAGTAAGGGGGACAGCATGGGAACACCTATGGTAGGTGGCAGAACCGGACTCCGTTCACAGGGAGCGCGGCGTGCGCGTTAGAAATTTTGGGCCGCAAGTTCATAACTCCTGTTCCCGTGGACCTAGAAAGCTCAAATTTGGCAGGAATACAGGGGCAGCATGGGAACACTTACGACAGGTGGTAGGAGCAGACTCCACCCACAGGGAGCAGGTTGTGCGCGATAGAAATTTTAGGTCGCAAATTCATAACTCCTGCTCCAGTGGACCCAAAGCGTTCAAAATTGGTAGGAGTAAGGGGGACAGGATGGGAACACCTATGGTAGGTGGCAGAACCGGACTCCGTTCACAGGGAGCGCGGCGTGCGCGTTAGAAATTTTGGGCCGCAAGTTCATAACTCCTGTTCCCGTGGACCTAGAAGGCTCAAATTTGGCAGTAATACAAGGGGCAGCATGGCAACACTTACGACAGGTGGTAGGAGCAGACTCCACCCACAGGGAGCAGGTTGTGCGCGATAGAAATTTTAGGTCGCAAATTCATAACTCCTGCTCCAGTGGACCCAAAGCGTTCAAAATTGGTAGAGACGGGGGGCGGCATGGGAACACTTATGGTGGGTGGCAGGACCGGACTCCATGCACAGGGAGCGGGGCGTGCGCGATAGTAATTTTGGGCCGCATATTCATACTTCTGTTTCCGTGGACCTAGAAAGCTCAAATTTGGTAGGATCACACTTTTCGTATCACCAGTGGAACCTCGGCATTCTATTAGGTGATGCAGGATGTGACGGGATCGTAGGTAGTCGGTGACAAGAACTGATGATATTTAATAAGAGAAGATAAAGCACCTAAGAGTGCCACTCACCGATCGAAATCCTATCATCTTCGGTATCTACGATGGAGCTTTGACCGTTCGTATGTTTCACTCGATAAGACGAGATGGTAGAGTAGGGTGACAAAAGTGAGTGATAAATGTAGTGATAGGGACCCTTAGGGCAATACGCTAAGCAGATTAGAACTTTGTTCATTTCCTACTATTAGATTACGACCGTTACCCAGCAAGGTTTTTGATTCAATGAAGGATCCTCTTTGCTCGATATCATTTGCGAGAAAACTTATTCGACCGCCTGTAATCTAGAATTCTCAACAAATGATATCTCCGTAAGGAAAAGGGTCCATTGATAAAAATATCTGATAACGATAAATTTCTGTTGTGTCAAAAGAGGATTTCGAGCTCTGTTTCAGTTCCATACCCTCACTCAGCTGAGCACGGAAAAAAACTTAAAAACTATAAACTTGGAGAAAGGGAATAAAATTCTTCAGTTCAACATTCCTCGGGATAGGGTGTTTGACACAAGAAGGAGGAGAGCCTGGCGTTAGCCGTGCGATCCGATATCTGTACATCTACCGAACTTTACTGTCATTCATCTTGCCTTTTTTTTAGAACTACTTCCACTTCAGCATTGCAGAATGTTGTACTATCAGTGCCGGATCATTCCAATTGCACTGAAATTTACCGGAGATACGTCTCCTTAGCCCATCTCTTTTTTTCTCTGAATATTTGCATTTTTGATACTATACGATGTTCTATTCGAACACAGCTAAGATGGTTTACAGAAAAGAATCGTTCCCATTTCGGAGCTGATACTGAGGGTGTAGAGCTTTCAAAGGAAAAGGAGAATACGAGGTGTTATTTACACATAGCAAATTTCTCACACGAAGGGAAAGCGCCCGGCGTAGCCGGGCGAACCCATAAGAAGGAGGAGAGCTTGGCGTTAGCCGGGCGATCCGACTGGTTAAGTATAAGAGGACAGGCGAGCAGGAATTGCCCATCGTATAGCTTGCCAGGCTCTGACGTGGGGGTTTGGACGAGGGGTTTTGTTTTCGGAGGCGACCCCGAATCGCTTCCCAGATACTTCCCAGACCGACTTGTTCGTCATTCGAATGCAAGCTTTTGGCCGAGTCGATGGGCAGGATAACAACTGCACCCACAGACTTTCCACACACGTATGCGTCGGTACGCCTGCGAGAAACAGAGGGTATATCGACCCAGCACAGCAGGATCAAAGAGTTCATCCCCTGAATCCACCTGCGTCTCTGGGCAAGTACCGGTGACTTTTGGTAGGCAATTAACCCCTCTGTCCGCCACCTGGGGACGCCCTTTGTAGCCTCGTCACTAACCGGCTGGGGATCCTTCAGTGAGAGAGAGCCCGGTGAAGGAGATCCGTAGCCCAAAGACTTTATCCCTAATATTTGTGTGGATATTTGTTATGAGGCAGATCAGACATCTTCCATGAACTCGGGACTTCCACAACCTGGACTTCTTGGTAACCGTAAGTTTTCGTGAATAATATATTTAGAACATAGAGGGTTTTCGTCGAGAACAAAGTTGTCTTGTACAGAAGTAGCACTGTCGAAAAGGGTTGAGAGCGGGTTGCTTCAATGAGATGTAACTTGAACTCCATGCTGAGTCAAACATCCTTACTATATATAAAGCGCTCTGTCTGTCTGTCTGTCTGTCTGTCTGTCTGCCTGTCTGTCTGTTTGTTTGTACGGAAATTCGATATAACGTGAAGAAACACCTGGAGAAGTCGGGTCAAGTTTGGAATGAGTTGAGCATAGGGTAAGTGCAACAGAGCACACGTGAGCCTAGCGGAGCCCCGCCCCCAAGGGGCGGGGCATGCGCCGGAATTGGGCGGGGTCATGGGCGAATTCTTCTAATTCGGTCTCATAACATTCCAGACACCAGGAAAAAATGTGCAAAGGTGAGGGATGGGTCAACAATCAAAATAAAGGAAACTTACAGGCGGTGGGCGGAGCGTTCTCGCAGTGGGCGGTACTTTCCACAGAGATTCATAACTCGATTTAACGAAGGCGTCGAGGCCAGAAAAAAAATAAAAAGAGTGACCAAGGCCTTATGCGTGCTGAGCATGCATAAGTATAGCGAAGCCCCGCCCACGAGGGGCGGGGCGTGCGTTGAGGTGAAAGCTACTTTTCAAAAATGAGTGTAACTTCGTTCGGAAAAGTTATAGAATGCGGAAAAAAAGTGGTTAGAGGTAATGGGACAAATGTGGTCAAATCCCGAAAGTGGGCGGGGCTGGCACCAAAGTGGGCGGGGCTTAGATCAAAAATTTATAACTCTATTCAGAAACGTTCTGGGATGCGGCAAAAAGGTACCAGGGTGTAAAAGAATAAATGTGGTCAAATCCCGAAAGTGGGCGGGGCTGGCACCAAAGTGGGCGGGGCTTAGATCAAAAACTTATAATTCTATTCAGAAACGTTCTGGGATGCGGCAAAAAGGTACCAGGGTGTAAAAGAATAAATGTGGTCAAACCCCGAAAGTGGGCGGGGCTGGCACCAAAGTGGGCGGGGCTTAGATCAAAAATTTATAACTCTATTCAGAAACGTTTTGGGATGCGGCAAAAAGGTACCAGGGTGTATAAGAATAAATGTGGTCAAATCCTGAAAGTGGGCGGGGCTGGCACCAAAGTGGGCGGTGCTTAGATCAAAAATTTATAACTTTATTCAGAAACGTTCTCAAAAAGGTACCAAGATGTAAAAGAATAAATGTGGTCAAATCCCGAAAGTGGGCGGGGCTGGCACCAAAGTGGGCGGGGCTTAGATCAAAAGTTATAACTCTATTCAGAAACGTTCTGGGAAGCGGCAAAAAGGTATCAAGGTGTAAAAGAACGAAGTGGGTGGGGCTGGCACCAAAGTGGGCGGTGCTTAGATCAAAAATTTATAACTTTATTCAGAAACGTTCTCAAAAAGGTACCAAGATGTAAAAGAATAAATGTGGTCAAATCCCGAAAGTGGGCGGGGCTGGCACCAAAGTGGGCCGGGCTTAGATCAAAATTTCATAGCTTTGTTCAAAACGTTCAAGAACGCGGGAAAAAAGTGATGAGAGGAATTGGAACAAATGTAGTTATGTCCTCGAAGGGGGGCGGAGCTGGCACATGCAAGCGGGGCTAGGACCACAAATTCATCTCTTCAAAAACTTTCTGGAATGCGGGAAAAATGGTTTGGAGCAGTCAAAAGAAGGGTGGTCAAGTTTATTGTGGGGAGGGTTTGCACTAAGGTGGACGGAGCTATAATCAACCACTAATAACTGTGCTCAAATATATCGAGCGTGATGCTATCAGCAGTTCAGCGTTTGAATCTAGAGAAAACTATCTATTCTGATTATCCAACATTCCGCTGAATGACTCCATCGTGGATAAGTGGCCGTCGACATATACTGCGCGCGTTAGCGTGCATAGCCAAACTGGTTTATATAGAACATATTGAGTGCTTTTGTGGTTGATACAATGACTTGCAGGGGAAGCCGATGTACAGTCAGTTTTTTGCCCTCCCAGACGAGTCTGTGGCACCAACTAACTGCCCCTGGGGAATGAAAGGCTTAGACCCAAGCGGATATCGACAGCCGAACTATGCGTAAGCCTTATTGTTAGTAACCACTCGCCACTACACCACCTCAGCTACTTGCTTTACAACAAAAAATTAGCGCTGTGTCCAACACAGAGCGTTTATCGACACCAACTAGGAAGTCTTGGCTGTATTCACCACTGAGGCAAACAATTTATCGGGACAAACATCGACTTTTCAAACTCTGCCAATCGAAAATAAGCATGCAGGGTGTAGCGATGGTATGAAGATGAGTCAATACAGTATAACGATGAAATTGTGTATTCTTTTTCATAGAGAACTCAACTTGAATCCTGTTGAACTCCCGGCCAACTAGGGTGGTGGTGGCCCCTCCCCGTCTGGCTGGACCATATCTTTTTTTCTTTTTGGCGTCAAAGAACCCCGTCTGATAGTTGCGCTCACGCATTCGACTTCCACTTAGAACCGTAGTGGCATTCGATTACGTATGTCGCATGTGGCCTACACAATGACTTGCGGTGGCCAGCCGATGTACGAGTCACTGCTTTAATCCTCCCAGACGAATCTGGCACCAATTAACCGACCCCGGAGCGAAGGAAGGTTTGGTTGGCCTATGCGAATATCGATCCGGGATCTGAACACGTGACCCCGCGCGTGAGATAGTACGTAACTTGCTACTATGATACGTCACCGCCGCCCAGAGCTGACAGTAGTCTACATATGTGAAGTGTGAATAATGTGTAACTTTGCAGGGAAGACATCAAGCCAAATGGGAGGTTTTTTTCTTTCGATAAAATTGATTAAAGCTTCTGATTTCCAAGCTACTCAATTTAAGGCATCGCCGACGTTACATCTCTCATCTCTGGTTGTGTTCTTCGATTGACCAATGAAGCGAGCTCAAAAGAAGGTGTCATACGGTGCTGCTGTATACTCAGTGGTATATCCGCTTGTGCACACCTAATTGGAAATATATTTATCACGATCAATCGATATACAGTAAAGATACGTCCTGTTCAAGCCTCTCAAGATTGAAAACTGTGCGAGGGTGGTCGTCCTCCTATCGCAGCGGCGGACTTCAAGGCCCTGACGATGGCGAAGCAGCCGAAACGTTGGCCATATAAAGTTTTCAATCTTGAGAGGCTTGAACAGGACGTATCTTTACTGTATATCATGCCAAGATTGCAAAAAAGTCGATCATGGATCAATCGATACTCTGCTCTATGTCTTCCCTACAAATATGATTCGGTTAGATATACACAGTTATACTTCTTTGAGAAAATTACGGAAATCCGGAGGGACTTGCAGAAGGGGCCTTCAGGCACTTACCACTATTTACAAATTTTACAAAACTCGTTCTAAGTTGAATAGCTGTATGTGAATCAGTTGCTGCTTTGAACTAGACGGTTACAAACTGGTTTCCCTTCACGATTTTTCTCAGCTTGAAGTTACGAAGTCTACAACAGTGACTAGAAATGCTGTCAATTTCCAAGATATTTTGAAGTTTCTTGCGTCGCATGTGAGATAATTTTCATCTTTACAAAAAGTTTGAAGCTACCAGGTCTCGTTTAATAACCATTGCAACTCTCAGGGTGGGTTATTACCGTAGTAAAATGTTTCTGATAAGTGCCGAGATGGGTAAGATGAAGAGTTAGGGCTATATAAAACGGTGCCACAGTTAACATTTCGGCTGGAATCGTAAATGACACAATGTTTTCAAGATATGGAGTAGAAGGAATATCCTGGCAGCCGTGGTTGTGCAGTATAGTGTATCCTTCGCCGCTTTCGCTCACCTCTTCGTAGCTGAATTTATATACATACCAGTGGGCCGCCCGGCTAACGCCAGGCTTCTCTCCTTCTTATGTTGTCGCCCGGCTTCGCCGGACGCTCCTCCTTTTTGTAAAAAAATTTGCTTTTCTCTGAAAGCTCTACACTCCCAGCACTAGCTCCGAAATGAGAGCGATTTTTTCTGTATTATAATTGATTGTATACTAATTAGAAATCTCGATTCATTGCTCTTCATCTCGAAATTGTGTCACATTGATGGCTTAACTGATTGAAAGCCAATGTCTTGAATGGTACCCAGAAATGAATAGTAACGCCTATCACAGATGTCGTTATCAATAGAACATTTTCTCAACGGATTTTTCACTAATTGGGAATCTCAAATCATTAGCGGTCGGATGAGTCTAGTCACAAATGAAATGTCACAAAACAAAAAGGAATCGTGGTACTTCATTGTGTCACAAAGCTTACTACGTAACGGTCGTAGTTTAATAGCAAGAAATGGACAATATTCTCATTTCGTTATGGAGAAATGTCTTTGATCGGTCGCTATTACAGCATTTCCCGTCTTATTAAATGAAACATTTTGAAGAGTCAGTATTTGATCATGAATACCCGTTTGCTCTCTAAGGCCCATTATCAGTTCTTATCAGTTGGTATCAGTTCCTGTCACAGAGTACCGACGACCACGATGCATCCTACATCCTGCCGTCATTGAGAAGGTTCCAGTGTTGACGCGAGGGGGATTGCAACGCTTGCTCGCTTGTTATTATGTTACCAGTCGGGCCGCCCGGCTAACGCCAGGCTTCCCTCCTTCTTATGGTGTCGCCCGGCTTCGCCGGGCGCTCCTCCTTCTTGTAAGAAATTTGATTTTCCTTGAAAGCTCTACACTCCCAGCATTAGCTCCGAATTGGGAGCGATTTTTTCTGTATTATAATTGATTGTATACTAATTAGAAGTCTCGATTCATTGCTCTCCATCTCGAAATTGTGTCACATTAATAGTTTAACTAATTGAAAGCCAATGTCTTGAAGGTACGCAGAAATGGATAGTAACGCCTATCACAGATGTCGTTATCAATAGAACATTTTTCCCACGGAGTTTTCATTGATTGGGAATCGCAAATCATTAGCGGTCAGATGAGTTTAGTTACAAATGATACGGCACAAAACAAAAAGTAATCGCGGTACTTCATTGTGGCACAAAGCTTACTACGTAACGGTCGTACCTTAAAAGCAAGAAATGGACAATATTCTCATTTCGTTCATTTCGTTATGGAGAAATGTCTTTGATCGGTCGCTATTACTGCATTTACAGCATCAAAGAGTCAGTCTTTGATCATAAATACCCTTTTGCTCTCTAAGGCACCTTATCAGTTCTTATCAATTGTTATCAAATCCTGTCACAGAGTACCAACGACCATGACACATCCTACATTGCCGTCATTGAAAAGGTTCCAGTTTTGATGCGAAGGGGATTGCAACGCTTGCTCGCTTGTTATTATGTTATAATTATGAGTTATGAATCTGCAACCTAAAATTTCTAACGCGCACGCCCCGCCCACTGTGGGCGGTGTTCGATTTTGTCAACTGCCATAAGTGTTCCCACGCGGCCGCCT